>SNQJ01S0028359.1:59187-71643 GCA_010110895.2 Picea sitchensis
CTAACCTCAGAATTCGAGATGAAAGACTTAGGCTTGATGCATTACTTCCTAGGATTGGAAGTGTGGCAAAGACAGGGAGAGATATTTCTGGCACAAGGAAAATACACAGTGGATGTACTAAAGAGGTTTGGTATGATGGATTGAAAATCCATGTCTACTCCGATGGTTACCAACCTGAGGAAGCTACATGATTCTGATACAGGTTCAGATTTGGTGGATCCCACCATGTATAGGCAACTGATTAGATCATTGATGTACATGATCCACACTAAGCCAGATATATGCTATCCAATGATTGAAATGAGTCAGTTCATGACTGAACCAAGACATAGACACTGGGTGGCAACAAAGCACATATTGAGATATCTCAGAGGGACCATTACTTATGGTCTGAGATATACATCCAGTGGTGGTTTATTTCTGCATGGGTATGCAGATGTTGACTGGGCAGGAAGCCCAGTGGATCGGAAGAGTACTTCCAGATACTGCTTCAGTTTAGGATCCGCTATGATCTCTTGGTCAAGCCAGAAGCAAGGATCCATTGCACAGAGTAAAACAGAGGCTGAGTACATTGCAGCAAGTGATGCTAGCAAGCAAGCAGTATGGCTTAGAAAATTGGTTTCTGGGTTGTTTGGTGACAAGCTCGAGACGACGGTGGTTCACTGTGATAATCATAGTTGCATAAAATTGACAGAGAACCCGGTATTTCATGACAGGTCAAAACATATTGACATGAGATACCACTACATCCGAGACTTGGTCCATAGAAAAACTGTAAAGTTACAGTACATAGCCATGAGCGAGCAGGTAGTTGATATCCTGACCAAGCCTCTGACCTCGAGATAGTTTATGCAGCTGAGAGGCAAGCTTGGTGTGGTTGAGAATGACTCCCTCGCTGAGAGGGAGTGTTAAATTTGGCAGCATCGATAGGCATTCTCCAATGAGAGGCCATATGGGCCACCCTGAGGCTAGCTAGGGAGATTTGGAGAATCAACCAGTCTTGTGAGGTATTGACAAAAGCCAGGGGGAATGTACAACCTCTATGAGTCAAATCAAAAGTCAAGACGAACGNAAAGTCGGGGGAACATATAACCTCTATGAGCCTAGTCAAACCTTGTGAGCCATGAGAAAAAGTCAAGGCATCTAGCAAATGTTAGGTTGAATATAAAATTCCTATGAGCTAGAAACAAACGATATTCCTAATATTGCAAATGAAGTAATTGTATTGATCTAGTGCATTGGCACGTGTAAACATTATCCACCATGAAGAGAATTTTGAATTGCCTTGTCAAGAGTTGTAACTAGAGTCTTAAGTCTAGTTCTATTTTAGAACTAAAGTGTAATGTTAAGTTGCAACTAAAGTCTTGAGTCTAGTTCTATTTTAGAACTAAAGTGTAATGCTGAATTACAACTAAAGTATTGAGTCTAGAACTAAAGTGTAATGTTGAGTTGCAACTAAATTCTTGAGTCTAGTTCTATCTTACAACTAAAATGTAATGTTGAGTTGAAATTAAAGTCTTAATTCTAGTTCTAAGTTCGAACTAAAGCATGTCAGTCTCAAGTCTAGTTCTAAGTTCGAACTAAAGTGTAATGCTGAGTTGTAACCAATCTCAAGTCTAGTTCTAAGTTCGAACTAAAGTGTAATGATGAGTCGTAACCAATCTCAAGTCTAGTTCTAAGTTCAAACTAAAGTATGAAGCCGAGTTATGACTAATGCATGAAATCATGTTACTATTTCGAGCTTCTCCTTTTACCCTCTTCAGCCTATATAAGAAGAGGTTGAATCCTCTCTTTAACACAGTTTTGCAACACAATTTTCATATGTAGGTTGAGGGTGAAGTAATTGAGGAGCACATTAGTGATAAAGAGGCAACATATCAGAGGTGTATTTCAGAAAGGTATTTTAAGTCTTTGTCAGGTTAGATTCATCTTGGCAAGATCTTTGAGAGCAGAACATTCATGGTGGATATTTGTAAGAGATCCTACATTATTAATGCAATAAAGGAATATTGTTTGCTGGGGTTTTTCTTCCTGTACAGGGTTTCCCCAGGGTATATGTGTTGTTGATGTGCATGCTTACTCATTTACATAGTTATTGCTATTCGATTTTGATTTGGTATTGTTGAAGTATATTGAGATGGAATCAAAGTATTGAAGAAAATAAAAGAATTAATCCACATAAGAAATCAAGCTAATAATTTAACAAATTGATCTTATTACATGCAATTGTTAATGAATGTTAAAGAAGATAAATGTAACTTCTAAAATTATAACATGGTATCAGAGCATGCATAAATAGAATACAATTCACAGATCTAGAAGACAAAAGGAGCCATTTTTCTTGATAGGAGTGGTTGTCAGACAAGACAACACCACCAACAAGTGCACCCTAGTGGAGGGAATCTTTTCGTTGGATCAGATCTTTAGAATCCAAAATTTTTGATTTAGGGGAAAGATGACTACCAGAACCAATATTGATGAGAAGATGGAGGGAAATGAAAACTTCAGAGCCTGGAGGTCCAAAGTATCCCTCCTCCTAGAAGAACATGATTTAGAGAAGTTCACTAAAGAAGAGGTTTTAAAACCAGAGGGAGATGAGGCTAAAGAAAAGCATAAGAAGGATATGGTCAAAGAAAAAATGATTATTGCAAACTCCATTAAGGACCATCTTATTCATCACATATATTCACTATCCACTCCAAAAGAAATGATGGATGCCTTAACCCGATTGTTTTAAGGAAACAACATCAATTGAAGAATGACCTTGAGAACTCAGTTAAAGAACGCGAGGATGCAAAATTCAGAAACCATCCACTCTTACTTCTCAAGAGTGAACCAAACCAAGGAGAAAATAGAAGCCATTGGTGATACAATGAATGGATAACCAATGGTGATGACCACCTTGAATGGCCTCCCAAGGTCATGGGATTAATTTATTCAATAAATATGCTCAATAAGGAAGCTACCCAAGTTCAGTAGGCTATGGGAAGATTGCAACCAAGAACAAGCAAGGACGACATCAAGAGAAGAGAAGATGACATATGATGATCAAGCCCTAACCGCCCACACCAGGAAAGGAAAGAGAAAGAAAGAACCCTCCTCACCCCAAAGTTTTCAGAAGGGACAAATAAATAACCCAAATATCATATGTTTCTGTTGTCAGAAAATGGGACACATTTCTAGGAAGTGTTCATTTAGAGACCAAGGGAAAAGAAAGGAGGTAGAATGCATCATGTTCATATAGCTAAAGATGATGAGCCACCCAAGAAGGTTGCAAAGGAAGACTAATCAAGTGATGAGAAGTGTGTTCTTATCTTATCCCTTAAAAGAACTGTCATTCATGGAAGTGACATTTAGCTGGTGGACAATGGTGCTTCCAAGCACATGAAAAGTTATAAAGACTCCTTGTCTAACCTTACTCATAAGGATTCACCTCACAAGGTAAAATTGGGAGATGAATATCAATATCCAATCAAAGGAGTAGGAGAAGCCTCCTACAAGTTAGACTCAGGGAAGCCAATGAAGATGAAGGAAGTTCTCTATTTTCCTAGATTGAAGAAGAACCTTCTCTCGATTTCAACATTTGATGAGAANAATATCCAATCAAAGGAGTAGGAGAAGCCTCCTACAAGTTAGACTCAGGGAAGCCAATGAAGATGAAGGAAGTTCTCTATTTTCCTAGATTGAAGAAGAACCTTCTCTCGATTTCAACATTTGATGAGAACGGTTACAAAGTTGCATTTGTTGATGGACAAGTTCTTATGTGGCATAGAGGGAAGACTTTTGATGATGTTGTGGTGATTGGAGTTCAAGAGGGAGGACTCTATAAATTGAAAGGGTGATCATATTCAACATTAATTCACGACACTATGAATCCCAGTGAATTATGGAATAGGATATTTTATCACCTACATTACAAGGCCCTACAGAGTCTAAGAAAGATCATGACAAGATTACCAGAGATCCAGGAAAAACTAGACAGCGTGTGCAAAGGTTGCGCAGAAGGCAAGAACGTGAAGCAGTCCTTTCCCAACAGTGATAGTAGAGCCAAAAGAGTATTGGACATCATGCACTCATATGTGTCTAGACCAATGTCAACAACTTCACTAAGAGGGTATGCATATTATGTGTATTTTATTGATGATTACTCACGTAAAATTTGGATCTGTTTGTTGAAGGAAAATAATGAAGTGTTTGGAAAATTCAAAGAATTTATGGCACTGATAGAAAACCTAACAGAGTGGAATATAAATACCTTGCGATCAGAAAATGGAGGAGAATTCACTTTAGAGGAATTCAAAGAATATTGCAAGGAAGCTAGGATTAAGAGGGATATTTCTACTCCCTACAATCCTGAACAGAATGGAGTAGCAGGAAGGAAGAATCAAACAATCATGGAAGCAGTTTAGGCTATGATCCATGATCACGATCTACCTATGCATATTTGGGCAAAAGAAATAACAATGTAATGTATGTTCAGAACAAAAATCCCCACAAAGTACTTGAAAACAAGACACTAGAGGACATGTTTTCATTTGAGAAGTCAAAAGTCATCCATCTGAGGATATTTGGATGCCCCGTATTTATGCATGTCCCCAAGGAAAAGAGGACAAAATTGGATCTATCCAGAAGGAATGGCATATTTGTTGGTTACAGTGACACATTGAAGGCATACATGATATATATTACCAATCACCAAAAAGTTGAGATTAGCCGAGATGTCACCTTCGATGAGAGTGCATCTTTCAACAAATCAAAACAGGACTGTGCAAAAGAGGAGAACGAGGAGGAGAATGAAGTTACTAGAGTTCCAGAGGCATAAGAATTTGAATTAGAGGAAGTCATTCATGAGGATAATGACATTGCAAAACCTCATAGGCTAACTAAGATTCCTTCTCGTAAGAGAAGACCAACTTGGGCACAGGAGCTCATCAAAGATGCAGAAAGATATGGTTCCCCAGAGAAATAACTCAGGGAAAGTAAGAAGTTGAAACCATATTCCAACTATGTGGCATGTTTGTGTGATATCATGGATGTAGAACCATCCACTTATGAAGAGGCTGCATAAAATAGGGTATGGAAGGATGCCATGGGGGAGGAATATCAGTCCATAATAAAGAGTGATCTATGGGATGTGGTCCCCAGACTGAAGGAGAAATCAGTAGTAAGTTCAAAATGGATCTACAAAACGAAGAACACAGTTGATGACAGTATTGAAAAGTATAAGGTTATATTTGTGGCTTGAGGATTCTCTCAGAAGGAGGGCATTGACTACGAGGAGACATTTTCTCCCGTGGCGAGATATACCTCGATCAAGAGTATACTTTCATTTGCCACAATAATGAAATGGAAGGTGCATCAGATGGATGTGAATATAGCCTTCTTGATTGGTGAAATAAAAGAGGAAGTATATGTGTAGCAACCACAAGGGTTCAAGGTACATGATAGGGAGACACATGTGTGCATATTGAAGAAGGATTTATATGGATTAAAGTAGGCACCCAGAGCATGGTATGGAAGGATTGAAAGTTTTTTGACAAACTTAGGATTTACAAAGAGCAGTGCAGATCCTAACCTTTACTTTAAGGTTGTTGAATGGTTCGGTAATACTCACCTAGAACATAGGCAACGTAGGCAAGGTAGCTAGCAGGAGTGAAAGTAGCTAGAATGGTAAGGGCATCATCATAGGAAACGTAAGTGAATATATAAAATATTCACTTAGACCTTCGCTCAGTTCCAGGTAAGGAAGAGGCTGCTGAGTCACCAATTTGAGAACCAGAGCCAGTTTATATTGTTCCAGTCTCATAATTAGTTGGATCCATTTAATAACCTTATTGCAAAAGCAAGCATTACATCCAGCTCACGAGACGATACATAATCTACACAGCCCACCATCTGTTGACACCCCATAGGCCGTACACTTGTAAATCGTACTGTATGGCCAGGAATTCTCATAATATGCTCGACTATTCTATGTGGATGAACTGTTTCTAACAGGTGTGGAAAATCTCATCTCAGAGTGTAAGAGAAAATTAGATGCTGAGTTTGAGATGAAAGATATTGGGATGATGCATTAATTTTTGGGTCTCGAGGTATGGAAAAGATAGGATGGGATCTTTCTGAATCAAGGGAAGTATGCGATGGAAATCTTGAAGAGGTTCGAGATGTTGGATTGCAAGGAAATGGCTACACCTATGGTATCAAATATGAAGTTGTTGTAGGATACAACTTTAGAGACTGTGGATGTTACTTTATACAGGAAGATGGTGGGTTTGTTGATGTACTTGACAAACACGAGACCATATATATGTTTTGTTGTGAACACCCTAAGTCACTATATGGAGAAGCCCAGGCAGGTTCATTTGGTCACAACAAAACATATGATAAGGTACCTTAAGGGTACATTGGATTATGGTCCCAGGTATGTGACATACCATGAGTTTGGGCTATATGGATATTTAGATTCAGATTGGGCCAGCAATATTTCTGATCGAAAGAGTACTCCGACATATTGCTTCAGTCTAGGCTCCAATATAGTTTTGTGGAGTAGAAAGAAGAAGTCATGTGTAGCACTCAGTATGGCTGAGGCTGAATATGTGGCAACATGTGCAACATGTAGAGATGAAGTGTGGCTTAAGAAGCTATTGTTTGGGTTATTTGGTCTCAAATTGGAGGTGACCTACATTTGGTGTGACAACCAAAGTTGCATGAAGTTGTCAGAGAATCTGGTGTTCCATGACAGGTCGAAGCATATCGAGATAAAATATCACTATATCGGGGATATGGTATAGAGGGGAATAGTGAGGCTCCAGTGCATGAATACCGAGGATCATGTTGTAGACATGTTGACCAATCCATTTTCGAGGACAAAGTTCGAGCACTTTATGGACAAGCTTGGAGTGGACCCTCTTCAGAGGGAGTGACGAGGTACATATGCATTGCGGGGTAGTGGATGCCTTGGTGACATGTTGTACCTATTTGAGAGCTACCCATATGCCTTGGATGCATTGACTGTGAAGTAATAGGGGTGCACATGATGAGGTACAAATGCATTACGGGTTAGTGGATGTCATGGTGACATGTTGAATCTATTTGAGAGCTACCCACAGACCTTGGATGCATTGGCTATGAAGTCATGTTGTAATATGATATTCGATGATGTAAAGATTCATATATTCAATAGTCAATGGTCATGATATTGTGTGGCAACAAAGAATACCTTCCTAGTTAAGAGGGAGTGTTGATATTTTGATGTAACTATGGAAAATATTATTTTGTATTTGCATTGGTCAAACCTCAAGAAGGTTATTGTAATCTTATTGTATAAATCGACTCAAAATAAATTATTATTTTATTGTTATCCTTATTGTAAAATTCAAAATGAACCCTCTTAGGGTTGTGGCTTTTCGGGAGTCAAGTTATGTGTATAAATAGAGGTTGAGTTCCTCTCATTTGCATACACACTCAACTCGTCTTCTCTTGTGTATTTGGAGCATAGCAAAGGAGGTATAGCGCAAGAGGTCTTGGTTTCTTGGTCTTGTTCTATTTGTGGAGAGTTATAACGTGACATTGTACTGGTTGAAGGAATCTATACTGAAGAATTGTTTGTTGGGTTTTCTCCCCCACAAGGGTTTCCCAGGATATTTCTTTTTTCCAGTGATTGTTTATCTTTAAGTGATCCTATTACATGCAATTTTTAATGAATGTTAAAGAAGAAAATTGTAACTTCTAAAATTATAACAGAACCAAACAACAAGCCTCTACGATTAGAATTGAGATAAAAATAAGAAACATAAGGTGTAAGTATCCCAAGAACATGGAAGAGGAGTTAGGAAGCTATATCAAGATTTGAAGCCAATTTGGGTGTGTACCTATAAGATATTTTCAAGAATGGAAGAAGAATAAAAGAGGATTTACAAAGAGGAAAGGAGAGATATAAATAGTCAAAGGAATAATGTCAAAGAGTAATTAGTGAACATTAAATTATTTGTTGGAGAAATAAATTTGTATAGAAAAGTCATATCACATGTTTTTACTTCAAATCGTGGGTTTGTCAACATGTACCGCATGATATTTTTCCAAATCATGCCTTGTATTCTACAAGCCATGAATTATAGCCACACTACAATGCAAGGAATCCATGAGTCACTTGGTGCCAAAATTCTAGGAATTATTAAGGAATATTTGACCGAGTGAACCCCCAATTAAGCAACCCAAAATGGATTTGATCCATTAAGAACCTGAAATGAAGCATCCAAAAATCATATGGGCCACAACATGGGCACAAAGCCCCAAAATGGTCCCATAGAGTAATCAAGTGCCCAAAAATGTCTAATATGGACAAATCAATGAGAAAAGGACAAATAAAGTGTCTACTTGTAGCAATTACAAGAATCAATTAATGACAAATTCAAAACACCTAAAATCAATTCCATGTATGCTAGATAAAAAATTGATCAACACATGATCTCATTGAGAATATCTTGAGAAATACCATAGATTGGTCATCCTAGCTAGGAGGAAACATCATCATATGAAAATCCTTATATGAGGAAATAGTGGTAGATGAAAAACCTGTAGATGTGACACATGTAGAGGAAACAACTATAGATGCAACACCATTGGATGAAATAAAGGGGGTTGCAACATTGGTAGAAGGAACAAAGGTATGTGTATGGAAGATTGAGGCAATATAAGAAGGACCACACAAACCTACAATGGGTGTAATGATATTATAAGGGTGTCTCTGAAATAGTGGTGTGGGTGGGTGGTGATAAAATCCCACATGTTACAATATCAAAGTATGGCCCATACAACGATAGTGTAAGGGTACCTTTGAAGCATCGATAGGGTAGGAGGTGATAAATTATCATGGAATACAATATGAGAGTATGGACAATGTGAGGAGAAACCAAAATACCAATGGCTTGGTGGACATGTAGTAGTTAAACCATTTTGGCAGGGAGGCCATGAAAAATTCTATCCAAGTATTACAAACAACAAATTCCAATCGTAGTAATGTTGCTACAAAACCATGAAAGTATAGGTCCTTACATTCAAAAAAATGTTCTTGAATAAACTACCTAGATTTGCAACATGATAGGTGGATATTGGAAGCCAATGAAACTAGGGCTCCAAGTGATTCATCCACGTGCTACAAGTTTTCAAGATTAAAAAACAACTAGATAATAAAAATTAGACTCATCGATCTAAAAACATGTTTGTTGTAATACCTCATGCCAATGTAGGATGGATAGAGGAGGTGCATTGCCAAAGTGTGCAATGAAAGGTGGAAATTGGATCTTATGCTTGATTGGTGAATGAAACAAATCCATTGGTGGTTGCATACATCTTTCTAATATGTTAGATTAGTACAAAAACATAAAAATAAAAAATATAATAATTTATTTTCACATTAACCAATTTAACTTGACATGTAATACTTGACTACGAGGAGAATTGTCAACCCCAAGTAGAGATGGTTAATTGATGTATTCTCTCACCAACTGTAGAAAGACATGTCAAGCTATTTATGATTAATAGAAAACAACAAAACAAAGCAACACAACATGATAATACTATAAATAAACAACATAAAGTCATCAAAATAGTCAAATGGAAAACCATAGCTAAGATGACGCAGAGCCCCTACCTCGACAGGGTCTGCTGACCTCCCGGTCAATGGATCTTCTTCCGTTCTCGAGCTCTCTTTCTCTACAACCAATTACAATGAGAATGATAATACAATCTATCTACGATGGAGTATTCTTGAGTTTTCCCTCCTACAACCGTAAGTTATCTTATCGAATTAAAGACTACAACTACTTTACATTTATTACAATAAATGTCTGCAACCGACATATGAGAACGAATGCTCAAGATATGTATTACAACCCCCAAAAAATTAAAATAAAATACATCCTTCCATCTATAACGTAAATGGTTCTTCTTTTGAAATTCAAAAATGTCTTCAACATGCGCGCTGGCATATCCAACTATCCTCCACTCATGCTTAGCTGACGATGCTCCCGCATCATACTCCTCTAGTTGAAAAATTCATGGACTTCTGTCCATGAGCCTCTGCACCGTCTGTCCATGTTTCTGGATATCTGCTTCACTTTCCCAACTAGCATCTTCAATTGGGTGTCCCTTCCACTTTACCAAATATTCAAGATATGTCTTCCTCTGGGTTTTCTTGCTAACTCTCTGGTCAATGATATTTTCCATCTATAGATTTTTAGCTACATGCATCTGTTTGACCCATTAAATTACCTTCTAATTCTCTGATCCTCTCGCTTCATCTGCTCTACAAGGATAAATATCTGCTACATTGAATATGGGTGATATGCCCACATCATCTAACAATTCTATCTCATAAGAATTTGCCTCAAATTTTCGTAAAATCTTACATGGCCTTATCTTTTTCATATTCAACTTATTATATGTTCCCCTTAGGAACCTTTCTTTTCTGAGGTGTGCCAAAACTAAATCTCCCACTTCAAATTGAAGCTCTCTTCTGTGCCAATCTTCTCCGTGCTTGTATTCCTAGCTAGAGCTCTGCAATCGCTCTCTGATTTTACTATGGAGCTCCTGCATCTCTGCTGCAAAATATTCCTCTCCAGCACTCCTGAACTCACTCTGCTCTAAGTATCTCAACTCAGATACCCCCCTTGGCTGCATTCCATACAGTATCTGGAATGAGCTCCTTCCAATGCTTCTATTAGGTGCTCCTTCCAATGCTTCTATTAGGTGAATAATTATATGCAAATTCCGCTTGTGGTAGAATCTGATCCCATTGACTATGGTGTTCATTTACTAAACTCCTTAATAAGTCCCCCAAACTTTGATTTACTACCTCAGTCTATCCATCTGTCTGAGGGTGATATGCTGAGATAAAGGATAAATTCGTCCCTAGATTCTTCCATAGTGTCCTCCAGAAATGACCAACAAATTTGGTATCTCTGTCTGAAACAATACTCTTGGGTAACCCATGAAGTCAAACAACTTCTTTGAAAAATAGATTTGCAATGTGTGTTGCATCACTGGTTTTCGGACATGGAATGAAATGTGCCATTTTGGAAAATCTACCGACTACCACGAATATGGAATCACAACCTCTATGTGTCCTCGACAGTCCCAACACAAAATCCATACTTACCGCGTCCCACGACTTCTCTGGTATTGGCAATGGTTGATATAATCATGTATTCTGTCTTTTCCCCTTTGCATGCTGGAAGATTCTACATCTGTTGACAAATTTTCACACATATGTACTCATTCCTGGCCAATAATACAAACTGTTTAGTTGCGCAAATGTTTTATCATGGCCGAAATGTCCAGTCAATCCCCCACTATGTTTTTCCTTCAAAAGGTTTTCTCTCATAGAACTCTTCGGGATACATAACTGATTTCCTTTGAATAACAGTCCATCCTGAATTAAATATTCAGTCCATTGGCTCCTGTCTATTAGAACAAGATTCTCACATGCTTCTCAAGTGTCCTTGGAATGAATCATCTCTGTACATTTCCTTAAGGCTATCAAAACATAAGGTCTTCACTCGAAACTCCTGCAGAATCAAACATTTCCTGCTCAATGCATCAACAACCTTGTTAGCATTTCCAGAAATGTGCTTTATAAAAAAAGTAAAGTTTTGCATGAACTCAACCCAGTTTGCATGTTTCTGGTTCAGTTTCTCCTGTATGGTTACAAACTATAAGGCCTGATTTTCGCTATACAAAACAAACTCTTTTGGAACCAGGTAGTGCCTCCATTTCTTCAGCGCATGTATGACTGCATAAAAATCTTTATTATAAGTGGAGTAATTTCTTTTGGCTTCATTCAGTTTCTCACTGAAGTATGCCACTAGTCTATTGTATTGACTTAAGACTGCTCCAATCGCAAATCCACTTGCGTCACATATCACTTGAAATGTTTTACCAAAATTTGGTAGAACTAGAACTGGTTGTTCAGTTATCTTCTCCTTCAACAACTTGAAACTTTTCTCTACTTCCTTTGTCCAATGAAAATACTTATGTCTCTTCTTGACTGTGTCCATCATCGATGCACAAATCCCACTAAATTTTTTTATGTACTTTGATCCAGGTGGATATCGGTGGCCACCCACCTTTTTCGACTGGCTCAAAAGAGTTTTCTGGCAAATTTGGCAATTTACTATTTTTAGCAGTTTTTAACTTCCAGGGCCATTTTGAGGGCCCAAATGAAGGTTTTTCGAGATCGAGGTTCTCAATGATATCTTAAGGCATGATTGAGCCCCCAAAATGAATCTCCTCGATGATACATTTCCAACAAGTTATCATACGCCTAAAACAGAGATCGTATGCAAAAGTTACGACCCCGGGAAGTTGATGTACTAACTTACCCAAACGGGGCCCACATGACTTTTGGCGCTTCATCTCCTAGGGTTAGGTTTTTGGATGTCTAGGGTTTTTGACATT
>SNQJ01S0028359.1:75758-86370 GCA_010110895.2 Picea sitchensis
TTAGCGAGCTCAATATCCTAGCGGCTATGCTTCCTTCCAACATTTAGACTGAATGAAGGAGGTGTGGGCCCATAACCTGTTAGAATATGAAGGATTGTGCTCGTTTTACCATTGACAATACCCTTGTCACCCAACCATAGGCCTAAGCCACCCTCCGAGCACCTTGACCTTGACAAAGAGAAGAATCCTGGTAGAAAATACTAGTCAAGAAAGACTAATTCACCAAGCAATAAAGTAACCAAGGCTGATCATATATTCCAACCCAAAAACTGGCGCAACACATTCCCCAAAACTTGCACACATAACTGCGAGACTTCAGTCCAGACAAGTGACTTCTACAATTATGAGAATGTGTATAATGAGAGACTGGTGTCTTGTACTTATAGTAATTTTGGGAGTCTTGCGTGGGCCGACTTCTCCTTCTGGGTACTAATTAATTCATATTAATTATATTTCTGGAGTTGACATATTTTCTATGGTTTCCTTCATTTCTTTACTTCCTTCCGGAACATTATAATCTTGACAAAGGTCAGAGTAGAGGTTCATACCTCCCAAAACTACCATAATATCAACTAAAACATCCCTTTTACTAGTGAAATTTCTTTATTTAGGGGAGATTTTTTATTCGTTTTTTGTTAGAATTTTTCAACTACAATTCCAACATTAAGGGGGGATAGGCTCTAATGCCTCCTTCCTTCTCCTATTGTGTCATTATTGTAAATCCTTCAATCCTATCCCAAGTTGTTCTTAAGGGGGCATGTTAGGATATTTAGACACTTAGGAGTTAGTTAAGATCTACTTGGTCTAATATGTGGTTAGATAAAAGTGTGTTTCTTTGGTATGCATTAGTATGCATTTGTAGTTAGGAAATCCGATGGTCCATGATCTCTATTTAAAGAGTATGGAGGGTCATTTGCCGATGATCGATTGTGACAAAATATCTTGTAAAATCTCTCTGTAATCTTTTTCTTTGCATTAATAAACACCTCCAAGTGTCCGCATTGGCTGGGGCCATGGATGTTTCCCCGTAGGGGTTTTACCACATGAAAAAATCGGTGTGTTGATCTTTGATTTGGTTATGTGAGTGGTTACTGAAGGTTTTCGTCCTCTGTTGGAATACCTATGTTGTCGAACACTACATACCCTAAATACTGAAAAGGATTGTCCGTCAAGTGAATTCTAAATTCCAATGTAACCATGCAAGCATTTTATCCAATGTTTGTTTACTTCGCACAAGCTTGCTCCAAATCCTGCTTACTGATAGTTCATTCAAAAATTCATCCATAAATCCAAATCTCAAAAAATTGAAAACATTTGGCCTTTTCATTTCCTCCAATAGGATCACAAATGGATCTTCTAAAATATGCACAAAACAGTCATCATGTTTCACTCCTTCCACTGCATTTTTATTTTTAGGTGATTCAACTTGTTGACTTCTATTGAAAAACTGACAGATTTGTTGAGAACTCTGGTAGTAATAATTTCTTGAGTCATTAGGCAACCATGGATGGAGAACATCATGTAGTGTGAAAAGAATTATATTTGATACAACCATTGCTTCTTTGCAATCCACTATTATTTTAATATTCTAATTGTAAACCTTCTCCATATAATATGTCTTGGGATCACGAATCATATGAGGGAATCTTTCGTCCTCAAGGGTCAAGTCAAAAGATCAAGCTTCCTTAAAAAGTGTTTTTTCGCTGCTTGGAGTCTCCATAGATGCAGTTTCAAAATATTTAAACATGTCTAGGCTACTTAGAAATAGAATCACTACGTCATTTTCAAGGGAAGAAAGACAAATTTGAGATACCTTGTCTTGCTGGAAATATTGTTGAACATCTACATTAGTCTCAGGGGAAGGAAAATGACGTTTATCAACAATTTTTTTTATCAACTTCTTCTTTGATCTGGTGGTTAAGCAGAGGTTGTAACTTTGAATTCGAATATCCTTTCAAGTAATTAGCTACATGATTATTTAGTGCATGTAGGTGTGGTTGGTCTTCTTTACTGATAACAATTTCCTCATGTGAAGCGGTGCTACTGTGAACGCATTCAAAATTCCCTGTTTCTTCTGTTACATCATGATTTTCTATCAACCATTCAAAGGAAGGAAAACATAATGGAAGATAATCTCCACTTGCAAGTTTACCCCTCTCATCATGCGTGGAGGATTTCTGACTTGAGACATTACAAACATTTTGTTTTAATAGTTTGAAAGAGGAAAAACACAATGGCAAGGTCCCTTTACCTTATTTCAAACTTTCTCCAATTTCTTCACTGTTGTCATAGGCACGTTTTTCTATATCTTTGGATTTCTGAACATGCTCCTTTTCAGATTTATCTTCGACCAATGGATGCACCTTTGAACTTACAAGATATTATACACAACAAGTAATAGAGATATCAAACACCTGAGGAGAGTGTTTCAATATCTTGTCAATTTGTTTCATTTGTTTAGTGTGATTTTGCATCCGCACAAATTGATTTGTCTCAATAATGATCTCAACATTTTCTTTCAACAATTTAAATGTAGCAAAGCATAAAGGTAGAGAATTCTATTGAGCTTATCCAACACTTTGCTTTTTGCAACTGTGATATGTAGGTTTATTTATCCCACTATGCTACTGAAAAAGAACGTCTTCAACATCACAATCATCCTCATATTTGTCGTAAACAAGAAAATGAACAACATGTGCAATGTCATCTAACATAAAAAACTGGGAACATCAGCCTATTTTACAACAAACTGATTTGTAAACTCATCGTCTTGAATGTCTACAAATGAATACATAAAACAATCATCCCTTTGCTTATCATGATATGGATTTGAAGCTAAATCAATGCTTCCTCTTTCAACATGTGGAATATAATTTTCCGCAGAATCATTGGCATTAAAAATTTCAACGGGGCATATGTTATTATCAGTTCTTTTCTCTAACTCCTCATCTCAAATCTATTCACATGCTTGGATATTGTGCTGAATCTTCTGAGCATCATTAAACATTTGTTGTAAATACTTATGTCTTCTCTCCATCAGGAGGAAAGACAGATCTGGATGAACAGTAATTGCATAATGGAGCATGGCAGCAGCTTCAGTGGATAGAATTTCTTCAAGCAATTTGTAGTAAATACTGGAAAACCTCCTACTGAATATATTAATAGTTTCATTGCTCTACCTTTCTAAGGCATAGAACTTTGTAAGTTGCAGATCCAAATATTTCTTCTTGCCCCAAAACCTTAAAAAAACATATTTCAATTACTCCCATGAGCTAATTGTTATTGGCTGCAAATGTTTATACCAGTCTTTGGTGTCTCCTTTCAAATATTGAAAGAAGGCCCTCATACACACATCATCATGGTCAATATCAAACAAATATATAAAATGATCAAACCCTTGGATGTGTTTTTCAGCTGAGATGGTATCAGGTTCCCCATCAAACACAAGTAGGTACTTATAGTACTCAAAAGAAAAACCAATAAGGACTTAAGGTAGCTTCAAGGGTGTGTATCTATGATGAATCTTGGAGGACATTGGATCAAGTATAGGAGGTGAAATACTAGTCTTGGATTCATGGGGTTCATCAACTTGGTTATAGTTATCACATGGCTTAGATGGAATATCTTTATCAAGGCCAGTGATAAACTGAGGATATATTTATCTAATTTTAAGAGGGGGGTATATAATTTCTAGATTTTCATGGTCATCATTTTCATGCAATAAGTAAAGAAGAACTTGTCTATCATTTTCAAGAAAGGACTAGAGGCAACTTATAACAAATAGTAAAATGGCTTGGAAAAAATTCCATTTTAAGCACTTGCTTTCTTCCATAATGTTTTTTCATACCTCTGTGAAGGGGTAAGTCTTCCAGTGAGTTCTCTGAACTACATTTGAAATTTGAGTGGAGTCGCCAGTAATGTTTTGGGATCTGGATTCTGCATTGAGCGTGGAGTCGCCATTGAAAATTAAAATTTTTGGATTGTTCTACCAATGGAATAACCTTCAAACTAATTTTTTGATGTGTGGAGTCACCAAAGAAAGAATACAACCAATATGTGCCTAAGTTTCTTCTGCACTCAGACCTTAGAGATCAACCATGTCGTTCTTTTCCAAGGAATTTTTTTTCAATTTTCTCCCTAACAATGGTTATAGAATGTTAGCACTCTCTAAATTTTGTTCGAATGAAGAAAAAAACGATAGAGGTAACTATTTCATACCGCTTTAGAGTTGAAGCACTAGCCTGCTCAAACTCAGAGAGGGCTCTCTTGTGTCACTTGATGTTTCTTTGGAAATTGTTGGCTAGATTTGGTTTGTTTTGGTGGGTATCATGAAGTTGTTGAAGAAGTGGGGGTAACTTTGGGCTATGGAGTCAAAAATAGATAATGCAGTAGCAGGTTATTAGAACTTATCTAGAGGAGAAAGGCTAAGTGAGGCAATGAGTCTGAGTTTTCGAATTGAAATTTGCATGGAAAGGAGGAAAAAGGAAAACATGTAACTTCTTCATAGCATATTAAAATGAATTCTGAAATAGTTGAGAAGAGAAATCACATAAATTTAAATTGTTAAGTCTAGAGCATCATGAGAAGAATTCCATACCTTTAACTCTCCAATTTAAAAGAGGAACCTGCAAATGGAAAAGACACAAGAAACACACACTATGAAATAAGACAAAACTCATGTCATGACCAATTAGAATCTTTTCATAAACAGTTCAAAAAATTGCTTCTGCATCATATATTCAGTTTAGCTCCATGATTTTACAAAGTCTACCTGCAACAAGGGTAGGCCCCCTCCTCCTCTCATGCTTTCTATATCCTTGGGATGATTTATGTATAGAGGGGTTAATTGTGGAATTCAAAATGGCTAAACTTCCCCATAATTCTAAAAATAGAGGTTAGTTACAAAAAGCAGTAATGTATAACGACAATTCTCCTACTTTGAAGGGATCATTACGAATAGGTCTGACATATCTGGGGCTTTTTCCTTTGAATGCCATATTTCCAAAATTTGTTGGAACATACTCAATTCCACCTGAGAATTCATTCCATCTTGGCGATTTCTTCTCTTAATGTGCTCAACCAAACTCGTTGACTTTCTCTTACACTTTCAACCACTTTTGTTCTGATTTCCTCCTTCTGTCGTTTTCTCCACCTCTTCTTCACCACTCGCTTGTAGAGTCCATCCACATTTCCATTGAGGATTAGGTCCTTCATAACAGGATTTAATCTGACCCCTCATTCTGTTTCTGTCATAGGGTCAGTATGTAATTTGGTTGCTAATGTCTGCACAATCAATCTTTCTTACTTACTCATTGAGAATCTTGCCATGTTAGTTAAAAACCCTATTTTAGTGGATATTGTTTGATAGGTTTTGTCCATGTCTTCCAACTTTGCAGAGACCACGATTTTTGTTTTCCTTAACTCTACAGAAATCAAGAAATCAATTGAGTTTGAGATTACTTCTCTTATGAATGAGATGACGATTGTCCAGAGTAGAATAATGCCACCCATATTTGAAGATCGGGAGTCCTCGAGTTTTAATCATGAATTACTAATAATATTACTTGCAGGTACATTGGTTTTCCATGCTCTACCAATTTATTTCAAATGATGAGCCTTTGAGTTAGTTATCTGACAACATTCACCTGACATTTTCAGACGGGAAGTACCTGAACGAGTGACGTGAGGTGATTTGACTAGCCATCACCTTCCCCCACACGAATTGTTGATTTGACATATTAGACCACGTGACATCGGGGATTTTGGGAAAATGGTTTCAGGAAGACCTCTTTTTGCCCCAATGTACCTCTGAGGATGCCACGCATCCATGAATAAAACCACAGTAAATTTCCCAGCTTGCCTTCGCATAATTAAATTCCATGATATTTCACCGCTCGATATGGGTCTCGACCGTTGATCAGGGCTGCTTCAAGATCCACGGTCCTTCAAATTCTCTCCTTTGCGATCCCACTATATTTGTCCACATGCCACCATATATGACCTGGACCTCCAAATCGTGCCATGTCTCTACATTTCTTTAGTCACCCGCTAAATCTGAAACTCGAATTTCAAGTGTAACTGTTATGGTGATAATAGAACCACCCTCACGTAGAAGTAGAATGATGGAACAACTATCACAATATCACTATGATATATAATGTTCTAAACATGTAGCAATCAACCTGTCACAACATGTACAAATATCCAATGCCAACGTGTACCATACATCAACCTGTACCATTATAAACAAATGCATCAACTATCCACCAAACTTATACAAATAACCTATCAATGTAACTTGTCCAAACAACTTGTAATCAACATGTACCATAAACAAGTCCATAAACCATGCACCAATCTGTACGTCAACCTATACCATCAATGAGTGCATCAACCATGCAACAAATATGTACCAATCATGCATCAAATACACATAAACTATGACTCAGCAAGATGTACCAACATCATCAACTATACACCTCATGTATGTGTCAAATCATCAACTACTTGTCTCTGACCAATGTACACTTGACATGTACCTCGACCAAAAGCACTCATCAATCATCCAAATCTGATTTGTAATACGTAATAGACACGGTGTATATGATCACATACCTACAAACCTTCCTTAACTTTAACAACAGGCCTGCGTTTCATCAAACTTTACTTTAGTCTCACGCATGACTAGTTTTGGATTGATCAACCCTAACTTTGAAATAATCAACTATGTACCTCTAAAGAATAAAGTTCTAAAAATAGTACAAATATTTTATCTGACTAAGTCTTGGATATAACCTCAACGACCTCCCAATTTCCTGGTGCGAATCATTATAGAAAAAAAAAAAAAAAAAAAAAAAAAAAAAAAAAAAAAAAACATATCTTAGAAAGCATCATCAAAGATTTTTTTATCCTCCCTTGAATTTCGACTCTTTACTTCACCTTCCCTCTAAATTAGGCTTAGATGTCCTTTGGTTACCTCAATCCTTGTAGATATTCAATATGCTCAGGTGTGATTAAAAAATAAGAGAGTCTTTCCTCTTATTTATATACTTTCTGTAGCTTCCTCGAGGATTGCTTCTAACCATTTAACCCACTTTCCTTATTTTGGGGTTAACCCACTTCTAACCACTTGGCCAATTAGTAATTTATTGATTAATTTTATTATTTAAAATAATTTATTTTTGTATCCTTTGACTTATAATACACTCATCACTTCCTTTATTATTTAAATTACCTTCTAACCATCTTAACCCCTTTCCTTATTTTGGGGCTAACCACTTCTAACCACTTGTCCATAGTAATTTCTCCATTAACTTTATTGTTGCAATGGTTTATTTTGTATCCACTTTGACTTATAATTGCCTCATCACTTCACTTTATTATTTAAATAATTTCTTCTTCACGATACTTTGACTACTTTGACCTTTTGGGGCTTCTAGATGACTCATGAGGGTTCTCCAGCGTCACAGCCCGCCTTTCTCTAGTAAGGATTTGTGACATTCCACATACCATTGGAAATGGAATAACGTATTATCCATCTAGAACAATATTGCCTAAAAATCTATCAAAACTCATATAATTATCCATCAAACAAACTTGGGTCCATTACCCAAACCTTTGTGCTACAAAAATTAGCTACAAGACTTTCTTCAAGGGTTGACATCAATGACAACCAACCCAAATAATCAACAACCACAAGAACATTAACATTGTCCCAAATATGCCAATTCAAACCCCCTTGTGGTGAAGGTGTAGACCTCTCCAGATTTTATTGAGTAGTTTTATAATCATAATTTCCATCAATAAAGGTATAATAACATTGGATAAAGTTCCTTAAAAATGGAGAAATAATTTAAAAACAGGATTTTATTGAGTAGTTTTATAATCATAGTTCCATCAATAAAGTATAATTACATTCAATAAAGTTCCTACAAAAATGGGGGAAATAAGTTAAAAACAGTGTTTATTGTGAATAATTTTATAATTATAATTTTCATCAATAAGAGTATAATAACATTGGATAAAGTTCCTATAAATAATTTAAAAAAAAATTGGGTTGAATGTTTGTTTAACTTACTCCATAATCAATGCTCACAACCCTAAAAACTCAGAAACCCTAAAAAACCTAAAACCCTAACCTCAACATTCACATAATTTATATATATTTTCAATACAAAAGAGAAGTCTGCTCTAGCTATAATCCAGTGTATCACCCTGAAGAGAGGAAGTGGACAAAGAGAGGAGATTTGTAACCATAATCTCCACTCCTTGTCCAACGTTTTTTCTTTTTTGTCTGATAGGGTGTTATAGCAAATAATCAACAACCACAAGAACATTAATATTGTCCCAAATATGCCAATTGAAACCCCCTTGTGGTGAAGGTGTAGACCTCTCCAGATTTTATTGAGTAGTTTTATAATCATAATTTCCATCAATAAGGGTATAATAACATTAGATAAAGTTCCTTAAAAATGGGGGAAATAATTTAAAAACAACATTTTATTGAGTAGTTTTATAATCATAGTTTCCATTAATAAAGTATAATAACATTCAATAAAGTTCCTACAAAAATGGGGGAAATAATTTAAAAACGGTATTTTTTTGAATAATTTTATAATTATACTTTCCATCAATAAAGGTATAATAACATTGGATAAAGTTCCTATAAATAATTTAAAAACAAAATTGAGTTGATTTTGTTTAACTTACTCCATAATCAATGCTCACAACCCTAAAAACTCAAACCCTAAAAAACCTAAAACCCTAACCTCAACATTCACATAATTTATATATTTTCAATACAAAAGAGAAGTCTGCTCCAGTGTCACCCTGAAGAGAAGGGAAGTGGACAAAGAGGATTTGTAACCATAAACTCCACTCCTTGTCCAACGTTTTTTCTTTTTTGTCTGATAGGGTGTTATAGCTGTACATTGATTTATTGTGTAGGCCATGGGAAGGGACAGACTGAGTGCATTGGATGATAATTTACTCATCTTTCATATTCTCTCTAAGCTTCCTTTAAGAGACGCAGTACGATGTTCTATTATTTCACGAAGATGGCGATTACTCTGGACTTTGTTACCCCATCTCAAGATTTGGAATGCCGACTTCAATGCCAAGGTAATTGATAATATCTTCTGCTTTCATCATGGCGAACTTGAAATCTTGGAAATTTCATTCATTTATCGTTTTTCCTGGGAGGAAAGAAACATTGACGACTTGATTTGGAAATCGGTTCGTGCTGCATCTGTAAAGAGAGTCAAACAAACCACTTTAAGAAAGGCCGGCAGTAAACAACATGTTCCAGCTTTTGGGCGTTTGCGTGCTCCAAGTTCTGGGCATGTGCGTGTTCCAAGTTCTTTGTTTTCCTGCGACTGCCTCACATTTTTGAAGATCGAGAATTTTGAAATTAAAGTACCCTCGTATTTTTTTGGTTTCAGATTCCTTAGGACCTGTATTCTATCATTTTTCGATAACATTGATGATATACTCGAGCAGATTGCAGCAAAATGCCCTCTTCTTGAAAATCTGAGAGTTGTATCGTATTATGTTGTACGCTTGAACCATGTGGAAATCTCTGCACTCAATCTGAAGTATCCTAATTTTTCAGGAAATCCCTATATAAGCTCACTGACATTGAATTGCTCAAAGCTAATGAATTTCACAATACATGACTCTCCCTCAATGTTGAGGTTGGAGCTAAATTCTTGCTGAGATCTACATTTTTCTACAACAGAGCTTCATCTACTTGAAGGTCTTTCGAACAGGAACTCCCTGAGAAAAAATACCCTCGATGGGTGGAGTACTCGCTTGCCTTCTCTCACAGTTCTTGGCTGTTTCTCCAATCTCGAAGAACTCGCCATTGAAACTAAATCTTTTGAGGTTCGTAAATCCCTGGCTTTTATCTTTTAAGTTAAATGTTTTGAGAATCTTGGTTTTTATATAGAGAGGATTTATGTGGCAAATTTTTCTTGGGAGAATAGGCAGCAAGTCCCGGGGCAGGAAGCTTAACCCTTCCACTGATGACAAACCCCAAGAAGGTTCGTGTAAGGATTTCAGGGTTGGAAGAGGAGGAAATTGCTCTGCTCGATTGCCTTCCTAGAAATGCTCCTTCTCTGCAAACAATGAGGCTCACTCTACCAATATGCTTTGAAAATTTCCATGATCAGAGCATTCTAAAGCAACTTTTAGATTTGAACAGATTTTCTGGACAAGCTACTGTACTTATAACAGCAAATCACGGGAATAAGTGCAAAAGAAAGCTTTCTGATACAATAGCTTGTTTTTCATTAGTATTTCTGATACAATAGAAAGCTTTCTTATGATCATTAAGCTTAGATTTGGTTTGTATAGTTTTAGGGTTTTCAGTGGTTTTGGCTGTTATTCTGGTTCTTTGCAGTCACTGCAAAATCCAAGTGCAACATTAAGCTAGTCTTTTTTTATGTTCAGTAAGATCACAAATTTAACACCTAGTTTCTTTCCGTTTATATCATTTATCTAATTATTGCACTGATCGTTTATATGGAAGAGCCAGAGGTGGAGTTATTTATACCATTTTCCATTCAGAATTTGTGAAATAAAAGAATGTTTTGTCCCAATCTTTATCTTCTAT
>SNQJ01S0028360.1:0-33184 GCA_010110895.2 Picea sitchensis
GGTCGCTGCCACATCTGTGGCCTCTACATAGTGTCTCTCTTTGCAGAAAAAAAAAGTGGATGAGATCATGGAAGAATACAAGGACATCTTCTCCTCACCTATAGGGGTACCAACACACTGCCAAGTCAAACATCCAATTGATTTGACCCCCGACACACCTCTACCTAATGGACCAGTCTATTGATGCTCGCTGATAAAGAATGATGAAATCAGGTGTTAGATCCGAGAGCTTCGTCAAAAGGGGCCTATCAGATCCAACTCCTCCCCTTGTGAAAGTCTGATTGTACTGGTGCAGAAGAAGGACGAGACTTGGTGACTCTGCATTGATTACAGAGACTTAAACAAAATCACAGTCTGTAACTGCTACCCTATTCTCAGGATTGATGAATGTCTTGACCAACTCAAGGGGGAAACATTCTTCAAGAAGATTGACCTAAAGTCTGGCTACCACTAGGTTACTATCGAACCAAATGATGCATGGAAGACAACCTTCAAGTCTAAAGAAGGTCTCTATGAATGGATAGTCATGCCCTTTGGCTTAACAAATGCACCAACCACTTTCATGAGATTGATGGATGATGTATTGATACCCTTCACAAACTCCTTTGTGGTAGTATATTTGGATGACATCCTCATCTTCAACAGAACGTGGGAGGATCACATGCGGCATATTAAATAGGTTTTGAGCACTCCACGACAGCACAAGCTTTATGCCAACTTGGAAAAATGCTCTTTTGGCATGAATAGAGTCCAATACTAAGATCATGGGGTACATGTTGATCCAACTAAGATCCAAGTCGTTCGTGACTRCCTAGCCTCGACCACACTGACCGGAATTCGAAGCTTTTTGGGACTRGCCAACTTCTACCAACGGTTCGTGTTGGGATTCTCCCATATTGCATGGGACCTCAACCAGGTGACCAAGGGCAGTGGTAGGGATAAGTTTATGTGTTGGAAGGAGAAGCAATGAACATTCAATGATTTGAAGCATTGCGTGTGCTCATCTCCAATACTCTCCTTTCTTGATCCGCAACAACCATTCAAGAATGAGACTGATGCATCTAACTATGTTGTGGGCTCAGTCCTCACTCAACATGGGCATCTGGTGGCATACCATAGTAAGACACTCTCTGATACTATCCAGAAATACCCCACCTATGACAAGGAAATGTATTCCATTGTACAAGCATGTCATCAATGGAAACATTACATTCTGGGGAAAGAGATGATCATACACATTGATCACAAGCCTCTGTAGTTCATACAAACACATGGGAAATTGCAGAATGACCGCCATCAGAAGTGGTCCACCTACCTGCAACAGTTCCATCTCAACATCAAGTATAAGACATGTATCTCCAATTGTGTCATTGAATTCCTCAGTCGACCTCCTGTGACTGCACTCACCATTGTGCTCCATTCTTGTGGACATGAAGCATCTGAGTGGCCCCAACTTTATCAACAAGATCCAGACTTCGCCACCACCTATCAACTCTTGGGTAAAAGTGCAACTGTCACTGATTTTCACATTCAGGGCAGCCTCTTATGCCACTTGGGCTACCTCTATGTTCCTACAAGTGAGCATGCAAAGTTGATTTGGGAATCCCACTACAGTCGGTTGGCAGGACATTTTGGCGTAGAGAAAACTGTGGTCATTCTTCAGAAACATTTTTATTGGCCAAAACTTCGACAGGACGTCATCAAGTATATCGGATCTTGCACTTCCTGTGCCATTTCCAAGCTAGCCATAAAGAAGCAAGGCTTATACACCTCTCTTCCTATTCCCAAGAAGCCTTTGGAATCCATATCAATGGATTACATTCCTGGCTTGCCATCCACCAAGAAAGGAAATGACTACGTGTTTGTGGTCATTGATCGGTTTTCGAAGATGGCCATCCTCACAACCTATAAGAAGAATGCCCCAGTGATAGATATTGCCAAGATATTCTTCGAACGAGTGCAGGTCCACTTTGGGATACCACATACCATCATCTTCGACTGAGACAACATGTTCCTCAACACCTTTTGGTCGAGTCTCTAGTCTCTTTTGGACACCAAGCTCACAAAATCCATGACTTTCCACCCTCAAACCGATGGCCAAACAAAGTTCATCAATCAGATGATTGTGCACATCCTGTGCATGTAAAATTATAAGCATCCATGTACATGGGACGAGAGTCTCCCATATGTACAACCTAGTTACAAAAAGGCTCTCCATAGTTCCACTGGACATAGCCCATTTCAGGTGGGTCTGGGATTCCAACCCTTGGGATCCATTGATGTTGCACTTCCTCTTGCCACCACACATAAAGACTCTTCCCCTAATCAATCTGTGATCAACAAAGCCACCGGATTCATTGAGGGGATTCAACACATCCACCAACAGGTCCATGAGATTTTGCAGAAATCCAATGCTAAGTACAAGCAACGCCATGATCAACATAGGGTACCACACCAATTTCAGGTTGGTGACAAAGCCTGGTTACATCTGCAGAAGGAGCATCTCACCAGGCCCCATAAGAAGTTTCACCCACTTTTTTATGGGCCTTACACTATCACCAAGTCTGTGGGTAGCAATGATTTTGAGCTCAATACTCCACCCTTCCTTAGTCTGCATCCAGTATTCAATGTGGACCTCCTTCGGCCATATTTTCCACCATTATTGGACACCTCTGAGGTCGTAGAACAAATGACACCAACATAGCTCAACCTTGACTGCATGGAACAAGCATTCACTGATCAGATAATGGACACACAGGTCAAGGGCACTCGCCAGCAGTGGATCCAACTTTATCGGGTTGTCAAGGTAGGGAAAATCCTACACCAAGGCAAGTGGCTCACCCTGGCCCAAATCCAGTAGAAGTTTCCTCACATGATGGGGGAACTCAATGCAATGGAGACCATTTCTTCCTAATGGGGGAGGATANTTCGGCCATATTTTCCACCATTATTGGACACCTCTGAGGTCGTAGAACAAATGACACCAACATAGCTCAACCTTGACTGCATGGAACAAGCATTCACTGATCAGATAATGGACACACAGGTCAAGGGCACTCGCCAGCAGTGGCTCCAACTTTATCGGGTTGTCAAGGTAGGGAAAATCCTACACCAAGGCAAGTGGCTCACCCTGGACCAAATCCAGTAGAAGTTTCCTCACATGATGGGGGAACTCAATGCAATGGAGACCATTTCTTCCTAATGGGGGAGGATAGATCATGTGGATATTGGTGGCCACCCACCTATTCCAATTGGCTCCTCGTGTCCATTTTTTTTTTCCAACACATTCTTTTGTATTGCTTTGTAATTGTGGGTTCTACACTTCTGGGGCTGTCTGAAGCCCCACACATCCTCCAGGTGGATATGGGTGGCCTCTCGCCTAATCCAACTAGATTATTTTGTATGTTTTCATGTTATCACATCTTGTTGTACTTCTGGGGCCGTTTTGGGGCCTTAAATGTTGGTTTTTTGGCTCGTCAGAGTCAAACTGTAGATGAAGTTAGAGTTTGATGACATAATGTGCAGTTCTCTGAAAGACCTTTCCAACGGGATATCATGTGGCTAAAACAGAGGTTGTATGCAAAATACGACCCTAGGAAGTTGGGGTACCAAATTACACCAACTTACCCATAGGGCCCACATGACTTTTGGCCTTTCACCTTCTAGGGTTAGGTTTTTGGATGTCTAGGGTTTTGGAATTGATGAGTAATATCAAAAAGGCCTATGGCGACTCATTTTATTCCATTCTACTCAGACAGATGCATGTAGTAGCCACATCTCTTCTCAGAGATAACTACCACCATTCGAGCAAGTGTTTCAGTTCTGCACTTTTACAGTTTCAGCCTATTTCATTATTTAATAGAAGATATTGTTCACTAGATATTTGTGTTATTCTTCATATCTTTGTGTTTATTATATTGATTATGTTAATCAGTTCGTTTTGCTCCTAAATCCAGATCATCGAGATCACCCCACCTAGGACCTTTGGGTCAGAATCTAGAAGAAACAATTTTGGTCCAAAATCTCATTCATCCTGTGGCTATTATCACATGGTAAAATCCTTACTTAGGACAACCTCCTTCGTAGAGGTTTCATCGGCCCTACTTTCTATTCACTACATTTCCAGGAAGGAAAATCTATAAAATATCTCCTAGACACCTCCCCCCTCTCCTCTTATCGTTGGGATCAAGGATCTCTCACATTTCACACTTCTGACCACAATATAAGCAAAATTCGAGCTACTATAATAATTTGGCATCTCTTGGCCTTCATCAACCCCATCCTCAACCGATCTTGGAAGATCTTTCCATGCTTCTTTCTCTAGGAAATATGTAAGGAGAGGAACCACCATATTTTTAAAAACTTGCAAATGGAGGCAGAATAATTATGACAAATAATAAAAAATAACATCAGGGAGACCACTCTCATATCGTATTGGTCGGATCAGAACCAAGAATCCAAAACATAAGAGAGTAGTATTTTTCGATACCTCAACCTCCTTCACACCTCCTTCTCCCTCTGATACCCCAAGATCACTCCTTGTCTCCAAAATCCTACCATATGGTCTCTACCTCCCTTAGGTTTTCTAAAAGTAAATTTCAATGGTGCCTCGAAGGTAAAACTGGGACCTGCTGGTCTTGGGGGGGTATTCATATTTGATGATGGCTAGATCTCATGGATMTTCACGGACCATATAGGAAACTCCACCGACAATGTTGTATAAGTACAAGATTTAGAAAAAGGTCTTAAAATTACAACTCGTGAAGGATTCTGCAAGACAGTAGTCGAGGGAGGCTCCTAGATCATTATCATAATGMTTAAAAAAMTTCAGTAGCCCCCTCCCCCTCCCCATAAAATTATCCCATAACTAGTGAYTGGAGAGTATCCTGGAATGAATTTAATCCCTCCTTTCTAGTATAGAGGTCATCATCCCTTCCCATGTTAAATGATCTCCTAATAAAGTTGCAGAAAAACTAGCCAATGAAGGAGAAATCCAATTACAACAACCCCTGGATGCAAGATAGGTTCCCTCCAATCACTCTTCCCTCCTCACCAACTTCCTTACCCTTGTGTAGGAAAATATTTCACCCCTGGATTGGGTGCCTGGGATGAAATTAGTTTGGTAGTCTGCCCCGAAGATGACCACCCACTTGCCTTCCACATACCTCACTTATGAATTAACTTCCTTCCTTCCCTCCATGTACCCTTCCTCATCTCCTATTTATGGAAACCATGACTCTTCTTCATTCAACAATGTTCTTTACTTGTCCTATGATCATTACCTCGTGCTTTTATTATCCTTCCATGCTTTGAGGGAGATGGGTGATTTCATTTTCACTAATGGAAACTTCTTAGCATACAAGATCCCTTTGGATTATCCCTTTCCCTCATTGTGACATGGATCATTTTCGGTCTCCCCCATGGCCTCATTACTCTTCTCCCCCCCCACCATCCTTCGTCACTCGATTCCATTTATAGTGATTTTTTCTCCTCCTCCTCACTCAAGAATTTAACGTCCTTCATCAGCTCACCTTTCTCCTATGCCCTCTCCTCCATTCTCCTTCTATGACATGAGGTGGTTCCAGTCGACCCGGGTGTGGTAGGCGTAATCGTAGGATGGTCTCGAGGGTTTTTTCATAGGCCGAGGATGTCACTGCAAATTAATTGGTTCATACACCATCAGGGATACAAGAAAAAATTTATTAAGAAGAGGAAAATGTCAGGTTTCTTTGACATTTCATCTCTGATGAGGAGGTCAATGGAAATATCTTTCCATGGATACGAGACACAGGCTCTTCGCGGGCTTGAGAATCTAAATATTATCGAACAATTGATCTATATTGGCACTTAAATATGTTGATGGGAAAATTTTAGCTCAAGAGGAACAAGATCCACTAAGAAATTCTACTCCAACTTGATGATGTGCATATGTAGATTAAGCTCCTAGATCACAAGGTCAATATGCTATCTACGAAATCTTTCGATATAGACTTCTTTGAACTGAAGTATCCACAACCTCAAGTTCTAATGGATGACGATCATCCCCCTCTAGTTTAACTTCACAGATGATAGTTTTGATTTATATTTCTCTTTTCATTTTCAAAGGTCAAGGCACAAAAACCCTGCCTGATTTTGGTTTTCAGAGTTCTAGGAAGCTATCTCTCAAACTTTACTCTTCTAGTTTCAATTTTGATTGTTTTCTGGTACAWGGTTTTAAGATGCATTGGTCCTTCAAACCTTTCAAACTTGATAATCTGATTTTTTAGTATTGTTCTTGTTTCCCTAGTGGCATACCAACAATAGGAACCTTGTACAATTTTTCTTTCAATTAATACATAACAACAAAATAGTTTWAAAAAAATCATAACTCTTATTTATTATTTTAACTCTTATTTATTATTTTCTTTAGGAGTCCTATTTTAGACCTCAAATTTCCCCTAATACAATTGAAGGGCTTGACATTGTATGKATTTTCACCATCTTTGTACTCCTTGTCCCATAATTTCTCAACATAGATTTAATTAGATGTTCTTTCTCTTACACCTAATTGACTCAATCACACTAAATCATAGACCATGTCAAGGTAGACCATTTAATTGAAACAMGATTTATGATAAGATATATCTAACTATTGATAAGCATCATCTCTATTGTCGTACAATGCTAGATTAGTTAATTTGATTGATTTAGTAGTCTATGGAGAAAATAATTGATAATTAGTTTTTCTATCATGGATGGTTGTATGGACGAAGAGCTCAATTTTTAAATTGTCTGATAGGTAGAGAGTTAAATCCTAGTGGTAGAGGATCCAAGTTCAGTGGTCCTAAAAAATGTAACGCCTGGATTAGTGAGATATATAGAGGATGCAAGACACTTCTAAATAGACAAGAATAGATCCAAACTTAATATAGATGTGTGGATTTATAGTATAGTACTAATGTTGCAACCACCACTTTATTTAACACCCAAAACAATCACCAAAATGATGCCATAGGAACTTCTTGGGGGTTCCTTTGATTTCATTGACTTGAAATAGGAAATTATTTAGCACATGCACATTCAAGTTGAAACTGTTTTTATTCCATTTAAATATCTTAACGATTTAAAAAAAATGGATCTGAGCCATCCATACTATGAAATGGAGCTTACTATTGTGTCAATTAAAAATCAAGGGTTGTATTTGATGTTATTATGGATCCAAAGAATCCAAGGAATGCACAATCCTTACATTTCATGCAATATTCCAAGTATAATTGTCTACAATTTTTTATTTGTGAGTAATGCATGTTGTGATGGCCATGTTGACATTATCAAGGCATATATGTTGACTAGGTTTTGTTTTTAAAGGGAAACCCTAAAACCTTTTAAATATTGTTCAGTTGGACACCTATTTATAGGGTGAGATGTCTCTGTGCAAACATGAGTGATTATCCTCAATAATAAGTCCTAATTAAACTTCACAAAATTAGAAATAGGGAACTCATCTAAATTATAGTCCAATGTGCATTAATGATTTTTCAAATATTGATTTAAATCATAAAATGATAATTAAGAATGTAGATGTATTTCTACTTTATATGAAAAGTGCAAATATATTCTAAATTCCTAGCTCAAAGCTAATAACCAAAACAAATGAACACAATACCAACTATACTCCTATTATCACCTTCCAAAAGAAAGTTATTGGATGTATAAAGGCACTAAATACATATAACCAAAAACTAATCAAGAAAAATCTATAATTAATTAGCTATTCATGATTCCATGTTCATGGTTACAGACAAATAATTGAGAGATAAATAGAAAAAATAATGCATTATTTATATACACAAGTAATCCACACAATGAAATATATTCTTACTGCAATTCCAATGAACATAAAGTGATAGGAGAAATCCCATGCACATATAGTGTTAGAATCAAAGTATTTCTCTCAATACCTTTGGCCAAGAAACGTATTCTTAGTTATTAAAATTCTATAAAGAAGTTTATAGAAATGCAACAAGCGTAAGCCTTTTTTGTTTCAAAAAGGTTGCATTTATATATTGTGTAGGAGTAATTGCTTCTTCAATTTATTCTTTCTTGGACCCTTTGAATCCTTTCTTGGTAGTGAATCCTTTGAGTGTGCTCTTTGACATGTGTGTTTCAAGACACGATCTTTCCTTTTTAAACTTTAATAAAGTTATATTTTCTTTTCATCTTTATCTTGAAAGGCACTTTAGATTTCATATGTTGATTGTATGCTGACAACATGTTGGAAGACCAACTATTCCAAAGCCACTTCATACATGATCAATTCTTGTGATATTGGATCCATACCATTTTCTAATGTGGAACGAGTTAATCAAGTTGATTTCTTTTGATGGGATTGATATATATTCCTTTAACCTTGTCATAGTTATACCCAAGGTTGTTTCTATGACAACCCTTTATAGTTTTATATTATTCTTTCTCGATCTTCCATACATTCTTGTGTTATTATTGGTGTACTTGACTCATCAAATGAAGGAAGGTGACATTTTTGAATTGCTTTCTTTCCTACTTCCTTTGCTTTTTTGAATTGCTTTCTAAGAAGTCCTCTTACATTTATTATATCTAACTATCACAGTGTGCCTTATTTAATAATATAGTGGACCTAGTCCACCTTACATTGAATGACCTCCACTATTATCACTATGGGCCCTCTGGGCCCCCCACTATCTCTCTAGCTACCTTACACTTCCTCTTGTATTTTCCTCTTATTTCCTACTTCTTCTGATTTTTTCCTATCCTTTTTAGCCTCTTGATCTCTTTCTTTCTTTTCCTTCAGTTTTATTTTTGTTCTAGCTTTAGAATCTTCTTCTTCTTTCCTTTTACTTTCTTTCTATATCCATAGCTTCTTGATATTTTGTGTTTATGTTTTTCCTCCTCCCTTTTTTATATTTTGTCTCTATGCTTTGCTTTTGTGACCCGTTCTTACCAATATTTCCTCATGGGGCCTAGCCCTTATATACATTTCTTCTTCTTTCTAGGCTTCATGTTGATAAGGGCATGCATATATAAGCATTGGGTAATGTCATAACAATACATTAAGAGGATCATCTCTTTTGAACATTTCTACACTAAAGTGATAATGTGCCATGGGTTCACCAACTATTTTGGTAGACTTGACATTGTTTATGCGACAAGGTCCTATATACAAATGCAGAGTAGGCCATAAAGGTTTCTTATATTTGGTGAGAGTGATCTGGATTATGCTAAGAAAATAATGAGATACAAAGAAAAATATAGTAGAAACATAGAAATACAGTGAAACCCAACTTCTATTAACGAATAAAATAATAGAACACTCTAGAACACAAGTTGGATAGAATGGGGTAGCTTATCTCTAAAGAGAAAGAGATGTTGGATGCACTTCATTCAAAACAAGATTTACACCACACTCGATTGCATGCTTAAATGACCTCCTTCACCTCTATTATATATGAGAGAGTGAGAGGAGAATAATTGCCATGATACATGTGGGATAAATTGGTCTAAGTTTACAAAATGCCATCAGCATGTAAAAAACTAGGAATTATTGGGTAGTCATCCATCCCATTACTACTCTACCCCAAACACGCTTAGCTATGGAGTTCTAATCGGATTCGATGCATTAACGCTATAAGAATGTACATAGGACCATTAGGCAATCATTACATTATGACTGCAATTAACAAATGGATATGACATTACATTACGTTCCTCATCAAACGAGTGAATATCATGGTTTATCAAAACCATAGGATTGAAAACGTTGATTAAGTGGAAAAGGTGTACGACCACCGAGATCCACCTAGATTAGTCCTCCTCCCTTAGGAAGAAATGGTCCCCATTGCGTCAAGTTCCCTTGGGTGATGGGGAAAATTTTGTTGAATCTGAGCCTTGGTGAGCCTCTTTCCTTGCTGAAGTAGCTGCCATGTTTGTATTTGGCATTAGCCTATTGAAGAATTTCATGAACCTGTTGTTGGAGGGGCTAGATCTATTCAACAAATTTGGCTATATGATCTACATTTTTCTAAGTGTGGGAGGAATATGTCGGTGAATATGAAGCAGTAAGAGATATATCAATGGGGGATACTGGATGGAACCCCAAGAACACCTAAAAAGGGTTGTAGCCAATAGAGCTCTAATGAACATATGGAAGAATCTCATTATCTGGAAGGGAACATCTATAGATTGGACCATTGGGTAAGGGAGCACCAGGAACCAAGACAATGGAATGATTGACTTGGCAAAGAAAAGGAACCCTCATAGGTGAAGAAATTTCTTTATGCTCCTCTACAATATTTTTGTCCTGCTTTTGCTGCATAGAAATGTCTTGGGTTGAGGCTATGGTGGTCGTAGTGACCTTCTGTTCACCTTTTGACTAGATCGTGAAGAGGGAAAATTTTTTGGTCTAAGAGATTACTTTGTGGCATTGTTTTTTCGAGGTCAATGAAATGGTAGTAGTCATAACTACCTCTAGTATCCTATAGAAATGACCTCCTAGAGTAACAATGACACTGTGCGGATGAGACTCATAGATAGCATGACATTTCCACATTTATGGTTGTCCTAAAAGAAGATCACAAACTTCAAGTGGTGAAAATTCACACAATACGTCATCTTCGAAGGGCTTGATGTTGTAGTGTAGGTGGCATTGCTCGTTGACACATATATCTCTCCCTTGGCTAAGCCAACTGATGGTGTATGGATGAGGGTGTGGCATCATTGTTAGCTTCAATCTCTTGATGACCTCAACTAAGATCAGGGTCTTATGACTCCTGCTATCAACAATGAAATGCAGTGGGTTCCCCTTTACCCGCATATGTGAATGGAAGAGGCGCTCCCTCTCCTCGGGATCCTTTAGTTCTTCTGGTTGTATTGTTGTCGCCGTGATGGTAGCAATGGGTTCTACATCGATGATATGTTTCCATTTATTTTTCTTTGAATCAGAGTCCAAGTCAGGATGATCCATATTTATGAGAGGAACGAAATAAAACATGGATATATAACATTACATAGATATACAAAGAAAAATAACAGAGATACAATGGAACTTAACTTTTATTCAATAAAGAAATATGTTGAAACTATAAAATGCAAAATGAAAACAAGATTTCTTGAATGGTGGTAGATAATCTTTGAGAAGAGATGTGGTGTCTCTTCAAATTCATATGAGCACATTACAATGAGGCCTCCAAACCTTTTTAGTATCAAGAAGTAAACAGAAAAACCTAGAAATCCAAAAACCTATCCCTAGGAGATGAAGCACCAAAAGTCATGTGGGCCCTGATGGGGTAAGTTGGTACATCAACTTCCTAGGGTTGTATCGTTTACATACGATCTCCGTTTTAGGTGCACAATACCCTGATGGAAAGGTATATATGAGGACTACACATTATTCCATCACACCGTGACTCTAAATACAGTGTGACTGTGGCGGGCCCAAAAAATGTTGTTTAGGGCCTCAAAACGACCCGAGAAGTTTAGATCCCGAAAAGCTAGAAAAAATATTCTAAGATGAAAAATGTAACTGCTAAGATGAAATATGTATGTGAGCTAACTTGAAGAGGTGGGTGGCCATCGATATCCACCTAGATCAATCCGTCCTCCTTAGGAAGCAATGGTCTCCATTGTGTTGAGTTCCCCATCAAATGAGGAAACTTATGTTGAATTTGGCCCCAGGTGAGCCACTTGCCTTGGTGCAGGAGCTTCCCTGCTTTGAAAACCCGATAAACATGAATCTTTTGTTAGTGAGTTCCCTTGACCTATGTTTCCATTACTTGATCAGTGGATTCATGTTCTATACAATCATGGTTGAGCTCTGTTCGTGTCAACTATTTTCTATCTCTGAGGTGTCCAATAAGGGTGTAAAGTATGGCCAAAGGAGGTCCACAGTGAACACTGGGTGCAAGCCAAGGAAGGGGGGAATGTTGAGCTCAAAATCATTGTCACCAACAACCTTGGTGATGGTGTAAGGTCCATAGTGGAGTGGATGAAGCTTCTGATGGGGTCCTGTAAGGCGTTTTTTCTACAGGTGCAACCAAACTTTATCCCCCACTTGAAACTTGTGTGGCACTTGGTTTTGATCATGGCATTGATTTTACTTGGCATTGGACTTCTACAAAATATCCTAAACCTACTTGGACGATGTGTTGGATTTGTTCAATGGAACGGGTGGCTTTTTCGGCTTCGGTTTGCACATGGGACAATTTTGCTTGTGTGGATGCAAGGGGTAGTGCAACATCCATGGGACCCAATGGTTGAAATCCCAACCCCAACTGAAAGGGGTTGTGGCTGGTTGAGATATGTATGGCTATGTTTTAACTGTGTTGAACATAGGGAATACTCTCATCCCATGTGCGTGGATTCTCGGAATTGTACATGCAAAAAATATGCATGGTCATCTTGTTGATGACCTCGGTTTGGCCATCCGTTTGGGGGTGGAAGGTCATGGATTTGGTGCGTTTGGAGTCCAACCATGACCAGAGGCTCAACCAAAATGTGCTAAGTAACCGATTATCCCGATATGAGATGATGGTTTGTGGTATCCCAAAATGTACCCACACTTGTTCGAAGAAGAGCTTGGCAATGGCCTCTGTTTTGATGCTCTTCTTGAAAGAGACTAGAATCACCATCCTGGAAAATCGATCGACAACCATGAAAACACAATCATTTCCCTGCTTGGTTGAAGGAAGGCCCAACATGTAGTCCATAAATATGGATTCCTAGGGCCTGTTGGGCCTAGGAAGATGGTTGTACATGCATTTTTTCTTAATGGTTGGTTTGGCAATGGCATGGGCCGTGCAAGACCTGATATACTTGCTGACATCTTGTCAGAGTTTCAACCAACATAAATGTTGTTGCAACACTTCCACTATCTTTTCTATGCCGAAGTGTCCTACCACCCGACTGTACTGAGATTCTCAAATCATGTTTGCACGCTCACTTGATGGAACACAAAGATGGACCAAATGGCACAACAACCCGTCCTGCAAATTTAAATCAGTGACAACTATGTTTGTTCCCAACATATGTTAGGTAGTAGTTAAAGTCAGGATCTCTCTCATAGATTTCAGGCCATTAGAAGGTCTCATTTCCGCAGAAGTGTAGCACTGTGGTTAGTGTTGCAATTGGAGGTCGGCTGAGGCAATCATTGACACTGTTGGTTCTCCCTTTCTTATACTTGATGTTGAGATGGAACTACTGCAAGTATGTGGACCAATTCTAATGGTGGTCATTCTGCAATTTTACCTGTGTCTACATGAACTATAGAGGCTTATGATCAATGTGTATGTTTGTCTCTTTCTTGAGAATGTAATGCCTCCATTGTTGGCATGATTGTACAATGGATTAAATTTATTTTTCACAAGTAGGGTACTTACAGATGATATCTGATAGCATCTCACTATGATAGGCCATGGGATGCCCATGCTGAGTGAGAACTGCACCCACAACATAGTCTGAAACATTTGTCTCAATCTCAAATGGTTGTTGTAGGTTAGGTAATGAGAGCATCGAGTTTGAGCACAAGCTTTGCATAAAATCATCAAAATATTTCTGTTGTGACTGGCTCCACATAAATATTTTCTTGCCACTGCCCCTGGTCACTTGGCTAAGAGCCCATGCAATATGGGAGAATCCCAACACAAATATACGATAGAAATTGGCAAGGCATAAGAAGCTCTGAAGCTCAGTGAGTGTGGTCAGGGATGGCCAGTCATGGATGACCATGATCTTGGATGGATCGACATGCACCCTATGCTCATAAAAAATGTATCCTAGGTAGTGGACCTTGTTCATGCTGAAGGATCCTTTTTTCAAATTTTCATATAGCTTGTGCTTCCGCAGAGTTTGTATAACCTATTGAATATGATGCAAGTGTTCTGCCCAGTTCTTGTTGAAGATGAGGATTTCATCCAAGTACACCACCACAAAAGAATTGGTGAAAGGCTGCAAGATGTCATCCATCATCCTCATGAAAGTTGTTGGGGCATTTTTCAAGCCAAAGGGCATGACCAACCATTCAAAAAGACCTTCTTTGGACTTGAAGGTAGTTTTCCATACATCAACTTTCTCTATTGGGACTTGGTGGTAGATGAAATTCAGATCAATCTTGCTGAAGTATTTTCCCCCCTTAAGATGGTCAAGGAGATCGTCAATTCAGGGAATTGGGTACCCATTCTTGACTATGGTTTTATTTAGGGCCCGATAATCAATGTAGAGTCGTCGGGTCTTGTCTTTATTCTACACACGCATGATTAGGCTTCCACAAGGTGATGAGCTTGTGAGGATGTACCCCTTTTCAATTAGCTCTTGGATCTAGTGCTTGATTTCCTTATTTTATGATGAAGAATGATGATAGACTACCCCATTGGGTAGCGGTGCTCCAAGGGTTAGATTGATTGAGAGCTTGAGGTGAGAGTGCAGAGGTATCCCAATGGGTGAGTAGAATATGTCTTTGTATTCTTCCATGACCTTATCCACTTGCTTCTGCTGCATGGAGAGACCTGTCATGGAGGCCATGGAGGTGGTTGGAACCTGCCACTCACTTTGAGCATGAATCACAAAGAAGACAAACTTTCTAGTCTAAGAGATGACCTTCTTGCGTTGCTTGGCAGAGATCAAGGATATGGAAGTAGATGGGACTACCTTAGGTATCCTGTATAATTTCTTGTCCATAGTAATAATAACACTACGAGGCCTAGAATCATATACATCATGACTTTTCCATAAATAAGGTTGGCCCAAAAGAACATCANCAGAGATCAAGGATATGGAAGTAGATGGGACTACCTTAGGTATCCTGTATAATTTCTTGTCCATAGTAATAATAACACTACGAGGCCTAGAATCATATACATCATGACTTTTCCATAAATAAGGTTGGCCCAAAAGAACATCACAAAATTCAAGGGAGGAGACATCACACAATACCTCGTCTTTGAAGGGCTTGAGTTTGTAGACAAGGAGACACTGTTGGCTGACGCAGATATCTCTCCCTTGGCAGAGCCATCTGTTGGTGTATGACTATGGGTGTGGTGTTATCAGCATATCCAACCGCTTGACAGCCTCTGCTAAGATGAGGTTCTTCTAGCTACCGCTATCAACGATGAAGTGCAACGAAGTACCCTTCACCCACATCTGTGAATGAAAGAGGAAATCACCTTCCTCTGGTTCATCAGTTTCATCGGGATGGACCTTAGTGGTGGTAGCAATGGTGGAACTAGGTTCTGCATCAATGATCTACCTCCCTTTTTCTCATTTTGACTCAAAGTTGGATCCCGCATCTCATTCAGAGGATTTTACCTTGGGCACAAATGAATGCTTTGAGCAACATTCGACGGTGTTATGCCAGGGGCTCTTATGGAACTCACACCATTTCTCAGTGTCTTTCTTTTTCTTCCCATTGTCCTTTGTTTTTAGCTTGGACTAGTTTTTGTGAGGCTGCAAATCTTTTCTCTTCCCTACTTCTATTGTGAGGGGTTTGCAGACCCAAATTGTTGCATCTCCTATTTAAGCTTATGCTCGATTTTAACAACATATAGATAGACCACGCCGAAGGACTAGATGTACAAAAAATACATTTTTTTCTAGATGTATATATGAATATTTCCATAGTACTTGAGCACTAGATGTCACTCACAGTCTTTGACACCCAACTTAGTGCGCAAGGTATGGAAGAAATTGGTGAACTCTGGCACTGTTTGGTCCCTTTCCTTCCACAATGTGGTCCATCTTGTATATAAGTCGTCATAACTTCCAACAAGGTAGTATTTTTCCTCAATAGAATCCCTGAAATAACCCCAAGTGGGTGTGGCTACAAATAATGTAGATCCCTATGTTTCCTTTTTCTCACAGAAAGTCTCCCACCAATCTTTGACATGGGGGACAACCTTAAGTAGTGCAAATGTATTATTTTCTCTATCGGAAAAGCTATGGACAGAAAAATACCCTTCTAGAATTTTTAACCATTTGTCTATAACATCCACATATATTTGACCTTCAAATATAGGAATATCAAAATTGATTTGTACCTTGAATGGGGTGGTGCCTCCGCATGAGGAAGATGTGTCTACTGTTGGAAGTTGTTGAAGGATTTGCACAAAATTGTCAATCATGTCGTTCCTTTGTCACAAGAGGGATTCCTTCAGAAATAGTTTAAAGGGATGTCTTGCCCCATCATCTCTCTTTTCTTCCCCCATGGAAAATTTTTGGGTTCGGTGAGGCTGATCTTGCAAAGGCTCAATTGGTTCGAGTCTCAACTACTTATACCCTAACCTCATTAGGGACATGCACATAGAAACAAATGAAGGGAAGACTGCTCTGATACCACTGATATGAATTTATGAGAGAAAATAAATGAAACAAAGATATATAGAGAACAATAATAGAGATACAGTGGAACTTAAATTCTATTCAATAAAGAAATATGCTGAAACTATAAAGTGTAGAATAAAAACAAGCTTGCTCGAATGGTGGTAGCTAATCTCTGAGAAGAGATGTGGTGGCTACATGAATTAATTTGAGAACATTAAAATGAGGCCTCCAGGCCGTTTTGGTATCAAGAAGTAAACAAAAAACCCTATACATACAAAAACCTAACCCTAGGATATGAAGCGCCAAATGTCATGTGGGCCTCGATGGGGTAAGTTGGTACATCAATTTCCCGAGGTCATAAGTTTTTCATACGATCTTTGTTTTAGGCACACAATAGCCCGTTGGAAAGGTTTATCCGAGGTCTATACATTATGATTTCACACTCTAAATATATGTATTGTTTGACTATGGAAGGCCCAAACAACGATGTTTAGGGCCTCAAAATGACCCCGAAAGTTTAGGACCCAGAAAGCTAGAAAAAAACTGCCAAGATGAAAAATGTAATTGCCAAGATGAAAGTTGTATGTGAGCCAACTCGAAGAGGTGGGTGGCCACCTATATCCACTGAGATAAAAGGATATAATTTTTTTTCTTTGAGCTCGACCACCAATGATTGTTTCAAGTGACATTCATCGGTGTTGTGCCAGGGGATTTTGTGGAAATCACACCAATTTTTGGTGTCCTTCTTCGGCTTCTCATCACCCTTCTCAGTTGGGGTCTTGGAATGATTTTCTTGTGTTTGAATCTCCTTTATTTTTCCTTCATTAGAGTTGTCTTTTCCATGCTTTTGTTGTGGCTTATTTGCAAACCCAAACTCCTGCTTACTCCGCTGCTTGAACTTCTGCTCGATTTTCACTAGATATCGATAAATGACTTCCCATGAGGAAGTCTCCAAGAAATACATCTATGTTTGGATGTACCTATGTAGGCCACTATGGTACTTCTTAAATAGGTTCCGCTCAGAGTCTCTGATACCCAAGTTTGAGCATAAGTTATGGAAGATGCTAGTGTACTATGGGATCAACTGGTCTCTTTCCTAACGTAGAGTCATCCATCTCATATACTGGTCATCATAGCTTCCAACAAGTTAGAACTCATCCTTGAGAGAATCCAAAAAGGATTCCCAGGTGGGTTCTCTCCTGAATTGCATAGATTCATCCATGGTGTACCTCTCCCAATAACATTCCCACCAAGCTCTAACATGGGGAAGGTATTTAAGGAGCGCGAATGTGATATTTTCGCCGTCGAATTTTTTTTGGAAAGAGTAATAACCTTCTAGCAAATTCAACCATTTTTCTAGAGAAACTACATCTATCTATCCTTCAAATAAGGGGATATCAAAATTTACATGTACCTTGAAGGGTGTCGCACCTCCTAAATGGATKATTTTCGAAGATGCCTTGGTTGCCATCTGTAGTCATCGAAGGATGTGAGCAAAGTTGTCCATTATCCAGTTCCTCTATCACATGATGGATTCCTCGTGCAACATATTGAAAGGATCTCATGCTCCATCATATCTATTTTCTTCCCATGGGAGGTTACTTGGGATGGAGAGAGCGGTTGTCCTCAAGTGAAACTAGATCGAGATCCAACTCTCTATACCATGACCTCGTCGGGGACATGCTATGACAAAAGACAAGGGGAAGACTGATTTGATATCACTAATCTAGATTATGATAAGAACGAAATGAGATACAAAGGAAAATGTAGCAAAAACACAAAAGTACAATGAAACCCAACTTCTATTAATGAATAAAATAACAAAACACAGTAGAACACAAACTAGCTAGAATTGGTAGCTTATCTATGAAGAGAAAGAGATGTTGGATACATTTCATTCGAAACAATATTTACATTGCACTCCATTGCATTCTTAAAGGACCTCCTTCACCTCTATTATATATGAGAGAGTGAGAGGAGAATAATTCCCATGATGCATGTGGGATAAGTTTTTCTAAATTTACAAAATTCCACAAGCATGCAAAACACTAGGAATCCTCTGGTGGTCACCCATCCCAATACTACTCTATTCCAAACATGCTTAACTAAATAGTTCTAATGGGATCTGGTGCATTAATTCTATAGTCATGTACATAAGACCATTGGGAAATCATTACATGATGATTGTAATTAACAAATGGAGATGAAATTACATTACATTCTTCATCAAAAGGGTGAATATCATGGTTTTTCAAAACCACATGCTCGAAAAATTTGATTAAGTCGAAAAGGTGGATGGCCATCGAGATCCACCTGGATTAGAGAGAGGCTTCAAATCCATGTAGATAAGTTTGGTAAGCTATCTACCAAAATTCTAACCTGTCTATGATGAACTTAGGAAATATCTGTGGGGATTTAGTAGCTCTAAATACTCTAATGTGTGCATTACCTTCCATTACATACTTGTCCCCTAGAGTGATTATTGCTTGCATTACTTATTCTATCATACACGAAGTTGGTTTGTAGAATATGAGGGTGTAGATAGGAGCTATGAAATGATTAGAAATCATTATCTAGACATTATTGTATTTATGCTCTCATAAAACCTAGCAGTAGACATGAATCATCTTGTCACTTGGTTGACATTTCCATCCCATTATTGTGAAATTGTTTTCCACACATACTACATATAATAAATGAGGACATGGAATTTTTTTAGGTGAATTTCCATAGTGTAGTATTTTACTCTTGAAATAATATCCATCATGGTTGTGGAAAATATGGATGAACAATTTAATATCTTTCCATCCTTCATTGCTTGAAATAACAATGGGATCCAATCCTCTTTAAATTATGTCACATCATTTTCACTGTACAATCTACTTATTAATGCAACTGCATACCTATATGGAGGCCTAAGGTATATGTTTCGGTGTATACCTTTTCTTGTGATTTGAATTCCTTTTCTCTCATCCACCATCGTTTTAATTTTTTATGATAGTTCTTGTTTTTATTATAGTAAACATTTGATCTATTTCTCCCCACTATGGGTTATGGTCCAAGCCCATATTCCATAAAATATCTCCATAGATGGGTCTGTGGACTTCTTAATTTCATGATATTGATGTTTCTCCTTCTAAGATGATATCTTCAAGCTTATCTCTCTTTTTGGGTTTCCTTTTAAGGGCCATGATCATGTCCTGAAATTCACCCACAATAATGACATCAAACATTAGCATTGTTTGTTAATAAGCATAAGATCTATCCATGATTTATCATTTGAATACAAATGTTGATTGAAGTCGTGATTATTTTCTAGGTTTTTTTTTTTTTCAATGAGAGTAGATATAGATTGCAACTGTGGGACATAAGAAAATGGTCAAGTGGGCTAGAGGATAGAGACATGAGCTCTCTATCAGGGAATATTTTAGGGGATCAATTTCATGCATGGGATATTTTCCATGCTTTTTTTTTTCCAAAAGAAGATTTTCCAATTTCAATTTTTTCTAAAAACAATCCACCCAAATTATATAGGATACCATAATTTTAATCTAAAAATTGCCAACACGGTCTAGAAACTATATAAAATCCTTAGAAATGTGAACATTTTTACAAAAATATCGCCAAACATTTTAAAGTTGGGATTTTAAGAACTAGTAAGATTCACCATGTTTTATATACTTTAACATAAGTATAAATCCTTACAATTTCCCCTTCTCTCTATTTAAGCTCTCACATAGGAAATTTTAACAATAAAATATGACTAGGTGAATATGGAGTGTTGATAGACCCAGGGTTCAACGCTCAAGAGCGCACCAAGAAAACCCTAACTATCGGCCCTTTTGGCAACACCTGCGAAGTAGATGAAGTCTCACTCGAAGTAGAGGCAGGGGTGGTTGCAAGACTCCAGTGTYTGCAACATTAGATGGGACATAGATATGTGATTACAACACCTTAATAGAGAACTTAASAATTATAGTTCACAGTATTCACTTCGTAGAGAAAACCCTAATTACAGAGTACCACAATATTCACCCAGATCTAGCATATTCAAGCACTAAGCACATTCACATAGGTTAGATCTAGAATTGATCCATATTATTGAGCACAAATMATCAACAGATCTATCTGTCATTTATATATGCCAAAGAACTAAGAAAGTAAACATATAAACACATCAATACATCGCACAAAAAATAACAACATAGGATATAAGTGGTTCACCCCCAACCTGGGGCTACATCCACCAACTCTTCTTMTTCTTTTATTATATTCTGTCAATCTTCTACATGCACAGAGCCACAAGATCCTACTCTGCATAGGATAGGAGATATGCGCACACCTTGCCAGATCCTCCTTCCCTGAGCTAGGTTACAACACAAATTCTTTACACAATCTCTTATAATCACTTTCACTTAGCCTTGCAAGCCTCACACAGTATGCACAAAGCATTTACAACTATTACTTGCACTTAGCACTTAGCATCACACACTTGCCACTAGCTTAATAGAGAACTTAGCACTTATAGTTCACAGTATTCACTTTGCAGAGAAAACCCTAATTACAGAGCACCGCAATATTCACCCAGATCTAGCATATTCAAGCACTAAGCACATTCACATAGGTTAGATCTAGCATTCATCCATATTATTGAGCACAAATCATCAACAGATCTATCTGTCATTTATATATGCCAAAGAACTAAGCAAGTAAACATATAAACACATCAATACATCCCACAAAGAATAACATCACAGGATATAAGTGGTTCAACCCCAGCCTGGGGCTACATCCACCAACTCTTCTTCTTCTTTTATTATCTTCTGTCAATCTTCTACATGCACAGAGCCACAAGATCCTACTCCGCATAGGACAGGAGATATGTGTACACCTCACCAGATCCTCCTTCCCTGAGATAGGTTACAAAACAAATCCTTTACACAGTCTCTTATAGTCACTTGCACTTAGCCTTGCAAGCCTCACACAGTATGAACGAAGCATTTACAACTATTACTTTCACTTAACACTTAGCATCACACACTTGCCACTAGATTACATCGCCTAGCTATATATTTATACATTACAAAAGAGGACTAAACATGGGTAAACCCATGGGCTGACATCCCCATACCCGTTACATATCCCAAAACCCAAATATCCCTAAACAAGGGGCCGAGATCCCGCGATCTCAGCTTCGACTTGCGCTCCGCCTTCGATAGCCTGTCAAAGTCTCAAAATAGGTCAACCATGACCAAGGATCCTCAAAACTTGGTCAAGGGCCAACGGGCCCCCAACACTCACCTGTGACTCGTCCCGAGTCACCCTAGTCTAGGTAGCTCTGCTTCAAAAGCCTCGAGCTTGGCTTGAGATGCTTTGACCTGTTGTTGCGCCAAGGCCTCCTGCTCGACGAACTCTTGGATAACTGCTTCATTGATAGGTCCCTCTAAGCGTTGTTCGACTGCACTAACTACTTGCTCCAGTTCTGCTCCTCAACATTCAATTTCCTCAAATAGTTGGCAAGCTTCATCCTGAATTGGTTGGAATCTCTGAGTCACTTCCATGACTTTGCTCTAAATGGCATGGACCTGCTGTTGAGAAGTGCATTGTTCTTGGTATCGCTTCATCCTCTCGACTACTGACAAGAGCTTCAACTGCGCCTATACAGTCTCTGCTTGATGCTTTTCCTCCTGGAGTTGTGACTCCAGTGCCTTTAGTTAGAGGTCTTCAGTGAGTCGCTCATAATTCTGGGCACTGTGGTCACTTAGTTGTTTACATTCCATGGAGAGGGCCTTGATTCTCTCAATTGCGCTTCAAGAAGTTGCTTCTCTTTGATCTCGCACATCCTGCTGAGTGCTAGGCACCATTCGTAGCTCCAGATATGCAATTCTCTGTTGAATATGTTGGATAGATTCCTCAAGCTGCGCTACTGGTTCTTCTGCTTTTTTCTCTAAGCTTGTCACAAAGCGAAGTGCTCTGTTGACTGCTTCTCTTACTCCAACTTGCTTCGCAAGCAACTGCTATTTCTCCTGCTGGATTTGTGCTCTATCTTCTTCAAAATTAGTTTGGAGGGCTGCCTTCTCCTGCTGCGTAACTCAAAGTTGAACTATGACTACTTCTTGCACTTACTTTAGGGCCTCTGTGGCCTATTCTATTTCTTCCAGTGCGCGACGAAGGCGAGCTTCGGTCGCATCAACTAGTCTACAGAGTTGGGTAGGTTCATCTCCCAACTCTGGTGCTTCTGATGGTGGGGTCGTAGTAGATACTGCGCGGATGGAATGATGGGCCTGTTGTACCCCTCTCAGCTCTGTCGCGATTCTGTCATACAAGGCTTCTTTCTTGTCTTCATTGTTCTACAAAATGTCCCGTGAAGCATCTGATACGACTGCGATGATGAAATCAAAGTCATTGACCGTGAGTACAGTTTGAAGCTTCGGCTTGCTTGCTTTGGATTTCTTCCGTGATGTAGGTTTTGTGGGGGAAACCTTCCTTTTCTTCGATGGATCTGCGTCATCAAGGGGGTTCCGTGGTGGGGTTACTTCTCCTTTCTCCTGCTTATCTTCTTTCCCTTATTTTTCTTCTTTCTCCTCTTTTTCCACTTCGTCACCTCCTCCTCAGCCAGGTGAATATGAGGCAGTCTCTTCTGAGGCACTGCTCAATTCTTGTACATCTTCTTTCTTCTTCCTTCTGCTACTACTGGGTGCATTATACTCCTCGTAGGTAACTGTCGGGCTTCCAATGAGGTTTGGGTTGGAATATTCTTCCTTAACAACTGGTATAAGGAACTCTGCGGGCTATTCCTTAGTGATTTCTTCTAGGTCCTCCTCGGTGATATTATAGTATGATTGAACCTCTTATTTATTCTCATCTGTGTGTGCRGTGTTACATATGAAATTCCTGACTGTGTGAAACTTCATAACGGGTCTGAACCTATCCAGAGTGTTCARCGTCATCCAKGGGAACGATTCGATAGCCCTCTTTAGTTGTAGGTAGTAGGTATGGAATATAGTGTTCGACTGCCACTGTTTTCGCATGTCGCTCGAGCACCAGAGCATGGTGAACTTCGCAACAAGTGGTTTGAATGGCTTAATGTCTGGGAAGTTTGCACCTTCCGACATTTTCCAAGCTGTAAACAAAATGAGGATCAACAACCAGCTAAAGTGGAACTCGTAGCACTGATCTCGAGCTTCGAGACAATCTACTTTTAGTTAGTTGACTAAGTACTTCACCCAGTTCATCTGTAATCTCTCCAAGCACAAATCCTGTGACCTGCGTGGGTCTATTCTTTCAGACTAGCTTACCAAAAATCAACTAGAAAGAAAGGCGTACTGCACCATTTTGAATAGAGGCTACCTTGTAGCCTCGTGTCCCCTTCTCTACATCGCCATAGATGTCTTTAATCCTCTGTGCTAGGGTGCGATCTGCAACCTTTCCTGGGTAAAAATCTTGTGGATCGGGTCCCTGCATGCTCAATCCAGTGATCCTATGGATCAATGCCAGATCGACGGTAATACACCTATCTAACCATAAATAACCGCCGTAGAAGCATGACAACAGGATCTTAATGCACACGTTAACCTCCTGGCGCCTTCCAAAGTGTGGAATTTTCATGACATTACGAATAGTGGACTGCGCAATGTTCATGGTCCATGGCTGGGGAATGATCTTCGATCTCTTTCCCTTCGTCTTAGTCAAGTACTTGTGAGGCGCGAGCATGCCGTAGGTCTTTTGGTACCCTAGATTATAGTCACTGATCTTCAAGGTTGGAATCCTCTCCAACTGCGGTCTGACTGCATGCATCCCCTTCAGGAGGTACGTCGTGATGACTGTGTAGTTGAAGTCCCTCGGGACACTGTCACGATTCACCACGTTGGTTAGAGGCGGGATGTAATCGGGAAGAACATATGGGATTAACTTCGCATTGACTAAGTCATCTTTGTGCTTGGTTGTTTTCTCATTTGCAATGTGGGATGGTCCAGATCCACGAGCAGTTGATGGGGAGGCTTGCACTCCTGTGGACATCACTCTCTCTGCCATAAGGTCGATTAGAACTTCTTCAATGAATTTCTCTACGATGCTGAGCTCGCCCGACATACATGCTCAGCTCAGATAACGTAAATGAGTGAATGAGTTCTCAGAGTAATAGAATAGGTGTCGATCTCAATAAACACATCGCGGTAGCAATGAGTTCTCTTCTTGGCTCGGATACAATTCGTAAAAGTTTTCTCGGTGCAATAGTCAACGGAATAAGTAGACAACGGTGTAACAGATATCTCCAATGGATGAGAGGCCTTCATCAATGCAGTTCTATCCGTTACGACGCGGTCCCAACAGTCGGATGGAGAGATTTCTGGCCATAACTGTTGTTCTAACCATTCAGGGCGTCGGTCTAATGTTTATAATTCTTTCAACGGCTATATTACTTTTCCATGGCGAAGTTCCATGTTGCGTTGTTCTGATATCCCGACAAAGTTCCATTTTTGCAAACCTTCCTTCTGCGAAGTCCCTTCTGGAGCATTCTGCAACTTTTCTGTCTTTGCTCTCTTATTACCGAGATTTCTAGCCTTTTCCCCTGTGATATGTGTTACTGTGTTCCTTTTCCCATTCTAATTCTTATCTCCTCTTTGCATAGTAACTTCTCTCTATTGATATTCATCCATAGGGTTGAAGGGAAACACTTCTTCTCTATTTGGGGTAGGTGCTCCGTTCTTCTGTGAGTCTTCTTGTGTTCTTTCAACTTTGACATCCAAGTTTTTGGTTCTGAACAGATTTGATTTGTTCTCCTGTTCTTCAATCAAGTCTGCTATCCTCTTCATCATGAAGTCTCTTAGTTCTTGCTTCTTATGTTCTAGGGCTTCCTCTTCCTTTCTTCCGGTCTGATTTCTCTCAATCCAGGGTTTTCCTAATAACATAGAAAATGGGGTGTTGTTCTCAACAAATTCAACAACCTCAAATTCTTCCTCTGTCGAAGTTCCATGAGCACTCATAGATGTCTGGGTAATTCTTACACATAGGGTTATCATTTTTCCTCTAAATAATCCTATTCCTCCTAATGAAGGAATCATAACAGACTTTCCCAAAATTTCCCAAGTTCTTTCTGTCATGATATTCACATTTGTTTCCTTATCCAGAACACAGTCAATGTCGAAGTCTCCTATTCTTGTTTCTATGCATTAGTTTTCTTTGAAGATCTCTGACAAGTTGATATTTCAGGATCATTCATGGTTTCTTTCATTTGTAGTGATACAGTCTCTGATTCTTTCTAGGGTTCTTCCATGGTATCAGTTTCTTGACCTTTCTTAGGGTTTTCTTGTCTCATATTCATTCTTTCAAGCTTAGCAATCATTCTAGGTAAATCCAAGACTTCATGATCCATAGATTGACAACAAAGACAACTAGGTCTTTTACCAGGGCACTCCTTAGCAAGATGTCCTAGTCTTCTGCAATTATAACAAAGAGTTAATCTTCTTTTTCTTTGAAATGATCCCCATCCTTTCCTGTACAGGACACTAGGATCATAGTAGCTAACCTGCAAAAAAATATTTCTAGGTTCCTGCATCCATTTGTTAGTCCAAACATTCATTTTATGCATAGGAATAACATATCTTTCATTATTTCTATCAGATCTACTCATATCAAACCTTCTTTCATCTAATTTTTCCCTACTTTTCAAGATAGGACAAAATTTATCAAACATACCTAGATCCATACTTTTGAAACAAAAATTTCCACTTATCTTACCTTTTTCAATTAAAAATTTTCATTGTTCTTACCTTTAACAAAGAAAAAAGCCTTCATATATTACCTCTTTTCTTCAGATCTGACTTCTCTTCTTAGCACAGATATTCACAAGTTAGGTAGACTACTGTGCACTAAAGAAACAAATCTATGCATGAAGCTTTCTGTTTTCTATCAGTTCCTAGCAATCACAGCTTTAGGTCAGATACTGTGCACTTCAACAACATATCTACGCACAAAGCTTCTCATTTTCTTTACTTCAGTTCCCAACAATCAAAGTTTCATGTCCCGACAACAGAACCATTTTTTGGCATAGGGGAAGACCTAGGGTTCAATGCTCAAGAGTGCACCAAAAAAACCCTAACTACCGACCCTTTCGGCAACACCTGCAAAGCAGATGAAGTCTCACGCGAGGTAGAGGCAGGGGTGGTTGCATGACTCCAATGTTTGCAACCTTAGCTGAGACACAAATCTGTGATTACAACACCTTAACAGAGCACTTAGCAGTTATAGTTCAGAGTATTTACTTCGTAGAGAAAACCCTAATTATAGAGCACCGAAGTATTCACCCAGATCTAGCATATTTAAGCACTAAGAACATTCACATATGTTATATCTAGCATTCATCCATATTATTGAGCACAAATCATCAACATATCTATCTATCATTTATCTATGCCAAAGAAATAAGCAAGTAAACATATAAACACATCAATACATCGCACAAATCATAACAACACATGATATACGTGGTTCACCCCCAGACTGGGGCTACGTCCACCAACTCTTCTTCTTCTTTTATTATCTTCTGTCAATCTTCTACATGCACAGAGCCACAAGATCCTACTCCGCATAGGATAGGAGATCTTTGCACACCTCGCTAGATCCTCCTTCCCTGAGCTAGGTTACATCACAAAGGATTTACATAGTCTCGTATAGTCACTTTCACTTAGCCTTGCAAGCCTCACATAGTATGCACTAAGCATTTACAACTATTACTTTCACTTAGCACTTAGCATCATACACTTGCCACTAGCTTACATCACCTAGCTATCTATTTATACATTACAAAAGAGGCCTAAACATGGGTAAACCCATGGGCCGACATCCCCATACCTGTTACATATCCCAAAACCCAAAAATCCCTAAACAAGGGGACGAGATCCCGCGATCTCCACTTTGACTTGTGCTCCGCCTTCGACAGACTGTTGAAGTCCCAAAATAGGTCAACCATGACCAAGGATCCTCAAAACTTGGTCAAGGGCCAACATGGACAAAATACTATAATCAAGGGAAATGCTGCCATGTCATTAGGTTTGAAATTGGAACTAGATTGGAGATACAATGACATGTTGGGTTCATCAAAATTAAAATGAGACCGCTCATGGTGAAAACTTGAGATTAGGATCTTAGGAATCTTTGTCTTATATGCAAGTTTTGACACAACAATTGATCTTTTGGTCTATTAGTTCCAATATCCACATTCAAATTAATGTAGATAATGAAAATTGAGGAGATAGTTTGAATGGTGAGAGAAAATAAAAACGGATCTAATGATTATTTGTACTTTTGTTGCTATGTAATTTTGATTTTGAACCTACTGAAAATTAATAGGTGGATGGCTTCGAAAATGGAAATATGTACTTTTGTATAAAAGAAAAGAAAACTAAAGAGACAAAAAAATCCCCATTCAATTTATTAACCTCAAAATAAATGATTGTTGCTAGCTAATTGTTGGGTAAAGGAATCAAAGGAATACAATTATGATAAGAATGATGGTCTGCCACTAAGTTCCTAGTAGGTGTGATTGAAATGGTCAAAAGGTAGTTGCATCTGTCCACTACTTTTTTTGTTTTTTCCATGTGTTAGTGATAGGTGGATCAAAATGGTTAGGGTGAAAAATATAAATGAAGCTTTGAAATCTCTTGGAAAATATGTGTACAAGTGTTAACCATTTCCCCCTCAATAATGAACTTTTCACAAATATTTAGAAAGAAGTAGCTCTAAGACCTTGCACCGACTTCACATTTTTCATTTGTGAGTAGTTAAAAGAAATGGGTCATGTCGCAACCTTGGCAAATATCCATCTTGTGAAAATTTGTGATGTGATCACAATCCCTAGAAATATGCAACTTTCAAAACCTTGTGCCCAAGCTAAACCCATCACATCTTTCAAAAAGATAGATGTTTTTGGACTTTGCAAAGAATTCATAGGCTCTATGAAGAATTTTTTTTTGAAGCAATGTGATGACATCTTAAAGCTCCAAAAATGATCCTTTGGAAAGATACACAACACCCATGATCATAAAAAAAGTATTTTTTTAAATCTTACACAAAGTTTTCACAATTGCAAAAAACGATCTTTGAGAAGTGTGTGAAGTGTCTGCAATGATTTGAAAGATAGATATTTGAAATCGATGCACAAACTTCTCATGTTAGGGTCATACCTAACCCCATTAATTAGATAGATATGTTATTATGTATTAACGTCATCTTTATTAAATAAGGCCTATGTAGTAGATATAATGTGAAAACAATAATTATATGAAGGCGTACTAGAAGGTTATGCTTACTAGAAAGTTCCTACAAGGTTAAATAGAAATTATTGTGAAGCAATAATAGTAAGAAGGCTTACTTAAAGGTTCCAACTTTAGAAAGTTCCTTCACTAGAAATTTTCTAGAAGGTTAAATATACACTATATAAATAAGTAGAGAATATGTAATGAGATGTCTTGTGCAACATGTTGTTATTGGAGCTTTACTCAGCTGGAGGTTTCCCCCTTGAAGAGGTAAGTTAACATTGTTTTCATCCATATTGTTATTTGTGGTATTTTTCTTTTTCTAGAATTTATTATTATCTCTATAATATGTTATTTCCACTGTAAATATTGCTATATTATGTTATTTTCTTTCTAAATCTTCTACTTTTCTAATAGGAACACTACAAGTGATATCAAAGCGATTTCTTGAGATGATATTTTTAGAGAATTTAGTTTTTAAGGAAAGATACATATTCAAGTGTCTATAATTAACCCAATGATCTATGATTTATTAGGTAAATCTGTGTAGGGGAAGAACACATGTAGGAAACACAAATGGTTTCACTTGGTTGGACACCCTTGTAACCCTTGTTAGTACCCCTTTGAGTAATATTGCATCAAACAACACCTATATACAAAATTTCACTTAAAAATACCCTCAAGTATATTGGAAGTCCCCTAGGTTACCTAAAACCAACTTCATAAAATATGATCGACCATCTTACTGCTATAGTGCACTGAGAACAACACTCGACAAGATTACTCTCTAGTACCTAGGTAGTCAGGTAGTACAACTAAGGGTATGATTGAGACTCCTTAGTTGGTGCCCTGAGATATTGGGTTGAGTACAACTATTTGACCCTGCATGTATATTAGAGAGATAAAGAACTTGGCACTCCATTTTTCTCAAGACCTTGGAAACCCTATCCTATGTTGCTAGTGCAAGAAATTCCTACATAAAATTCAGTAATGAGAATTTGGTAATTCTATCAAGACCATAATATATAGGCTGGAGTACAACTCTTCTAAGATTAGAAAGAGAAACAAAAAAAGGTGTCATGCTTGCACCCTTATTTGAGACCTATCTCAATAGAATCCCTAACATGACTAACATGTGACACATACTTCCTACTATCAATGTCAACAAATTTGATGAGTCCGACCTCATAAGATGGGTATCTCAAATGGAAAATTACTTTTCCCTACATAGAATTATTGATGACTTGATGAAACTTTGCATGGATGTCTTATATTTGGATCCTAAACAAAGGAAATTGTGTAAATGGAATAAGAAATCTAATGAGGGTTATATTGCTTGGACACAATTTGTCTCAAACCTCTATGTATCATTTAAAATTTCAACCCCATTTAATATGGTTGGTGTATATGTGCAACATTCAATGGTTTTTGTACACACACAACATTTCCAATAATAAGATTATTATAGTGAAATGTCAAGGCTTGAAAATCCTTTAGAAAATTAAAAGGCACCAAAATAGAGAAATCAAAAGAAGGCTATAGGAACATGGGCTAGGTGACATCCAATTCATATTAAGAAGTTATTGAATTACTTTTGTTCATTCTAATATCATTGCCAACTCCCACCTCTAACTTAACAATAAGTACAAAGAGAAATTGTTAATGCAAATTTCCATTTTTCAACATTAAAAATACAAAAGCTCAACATAACTGCAACTACCTAAGCCAAGGTTTAAACACCGCTATAAATTATTTATAGAAAAAATATTACAAATGAAAAAGAGAGGGCCTAAAAGCATTATATCACTGCAGTCAATCAATAATTAAATGCTAAAAGAGGTTATTGGTAGAAATAAACTTATCTGTATTTATGGTCAGAATGAAATGAAAACACATATCTATAATATTAACACAGAGACACAGTGAATAATAACAGAGATACAGTAAAACTTGACTTCTATTAAATAAGAAATATGTTGAAACTGTAAAATGTAGACTGAAACAAGCTTGCTAGAATGGTGGCAGCTTATCTATGAGAAGAGATGTGACGACTACGCTCATTCGCAAGAAGTTGAGTATAATGAGGCTCAAAAGGCCTTTTCCATCAAACATGAATTCCAAAAACCTATAAATCCAAAAACCTTACCCTAGGAGATGAAGCAAAAAAATTCATGTGGGCCCCATTGGAGTAAGTTGGTACATCAACTTCCCGGGGTCGTAACGTTTGCATACGATTTCCGTTTTAGGCGCACGATAGGCCGTTGGAAAGGTTATCTGAGGACTACACATTATGCTATCACACTCTAACTCTATTTGTAGTGTGACCGTGGAGGGCCCAAAATATGTTGTTTAGGGCCTCAAAACAACCCCATAAGTTTAGGATCCTAAAAGATAGAAAAAACGGCCAAGATGAAAACTAAAACTTCCAAGATGAAATTTGTATGTGAGCCATTTGGAAGAGGAAGGTGGCCACATATATCCACTTAGATTAATCATCCCCCCTTAGGAAGAAATGGTCTCCATTGCGTTGAGTTACCCAATCAGATGAGATTATTTCTGTTGAATTTGGCCCCGAGATAGCCACTTGCCTTGGTGCAGGAGTTGCCTTGCGTTGACAACACGATAAAGTGGAAATTTTTGTTGGCAAGTTCCCTTGACCAATATTTCCACGATCTGATCAGTGGATGCATGCTCCATGTAGTCAAGGTTGAGCTCTGTCGATGTCAATTGTTTTGCTACCTCTGAGGTGTCCAATAATGGTGAAAAGTATGGCCGAAGGAGGTCCACATTAAATATTGGGTGCAAACAAAGGAAGGGGGGAATGTTGAGCTAAAAATAATTTTCACCCACAACCTTGGTGATGGTATAAGGTCCATAGAGGTGTGGACAAAGCTTTCGATGGGGTCCTGTAAGGTGTTCTTTATGCAAGTGAAACCAAACTTTATCTCCCACTTGAACCTTATGTGGCACCCGGTGTTGATGATGTCACTACTTGTATTTGGCATTGGACTTCTGCAAAATATCCTGAAACTATTCATGGATGTGTTGGATTTGTTCAATGAACTGAGTGGATTTTTCAACTTTTGTTTGTGCATGGGATGATTCTTCCTATGTGGACGCAAGGGGTAGTGAAACATCCTTGGGACCCAGTGGTTGAAATCCCAACCCCACCTGAAAGGGGTTGTGGCTACTTGAGATATGTATGGATCTTTTGTAACTGTGTTGAACATAGGGAATACTCACATCCCATGTGTGTGGATGCTTGGAATTGTACATGCACAAAATACACATGATCATCCTGTTGATGACCTCGATTTGACCATCCGTTTGGGGGTGGAAGGTCRTGGATTTGGTGAGCTTGGTTTCTAGCCGTGACTAGAGGCTATACTAGAATGTGTTGGGGAACCGACTGTCCTGATTAGAGACAATGGTTTGTGGTATCCCAAAATGTACCCACACTCGTTCAGAGAAGATMTTGGTAGTGGCGTTTGATGTGATTCTTTTCTTGCAGGCGGCCAAAATCACCATCTTGGAAAATCGATCAAAAAACCATGAAAACACAATCATTTCCCTGCTTGGTTGAAGAAAGGCCCGAAATGTAGTCTATCAAGATGGATTCCCAGGGAATTTTAGGAGTAGGTAGAGGGGCGTACATGCCTTGTTTCTTAATGGCCTATTTGGAAATGGTGCAGGTTGTGCAAGACCTGATATACTTGCTTACATCTTGTTAGAGTTTCGACCAATAGAATTGTTGATGAAACACTGCCATTGTCTTCTCTACGCTGAAGTGTCCTACCACCTGACTATAGTGAGCTTCCCAAATCATCTTCATGCACTCACTTGATGGAACAAAGAGATGGCCCAGATGGCACAATAACCTGTCCTGCAGATGAAAATTAGTGACAACTGTGTTTGTTCCCACCATCTGGTAAGTAGTGGCGAATTCAAGATCTCTCTCATAGAGTTGGGGCCATATTTAGGTCTCATGTTTGTAGAAGTGTAGCACTGTGGTTAGTGAGGAAATTGGAGGTTGGTTGAGGCAATCAATGACATGGTTGGTGCTCCCTGTATTATACTTGATGTTGAGATGGAACTGCTCCAAGTATGTGGACCACTTCTGATGGAGGTCATTCTGCAATTTTCCTTATGTCTGCATGAATTGCATAGGCTTATGATCAAGGTGGATGATTGTCTCCTTCGTGAGAATGTAATGCCTCCACTGGTGGTAGGCTTGTACAATGGAGTACATTTCTTTATCGTAAGTGGGGTACTTACATAACGTATCTGATAGTGTCTCACTGTGATAGGCCACAAAATGTCCATGCTGAGTGAGAACTGTGCCCACAACATATTCTAAAGCATCGCTCTCAATCTCAAACGACTGTTACAGGTCGAGTAATGAGAGCACCAGAGTTGAGCACAAGTGGTTCTTCAAATAATCGAATTATTTCAGTTGTGACTGGACCCACATGAATTTTTCCTTTCCACTTCGCCTAGTCACTAGGATAAGGACCCATGCAATGTGGGACAATCCCAACACAGATATGCGATAGAAATTGGCAAGGCCTAAGAAGCTCCAGAGATCAGAGAGTGTGGTTGGGGCTGTC
>SNQJ01S0028360.1:39050-57656 GCA_010110895.2 Picea sitchensis
TCGTGTGTATTCTTTTACACCTTTCTCTTCCTCAGGAAGGTTTTGTACCTGTCATGTTCCTTCTATCAGAAGGAAACTCTGGTCAGTCCGGGCTTGTAGTAAAAACTATCCTCTATGGTACTTCGAGTTGACAATTTTCTGTCTCCCCAACCATACCCTCCATGATTCCATTCACTGGGTGGTTGATGGTTCAACCACCAGTCCCTTTCGTATTAATTGGTTTCTCCTTGGGATCAGGATGAGGCTTATTATTTCAGCAAGGAGAAATTTGGGTCATTTTGACATAATGAACCTTCTCCACCATTTCCCCACTCTTTTCCTCTACTGATATCATGGTCAGTAATTCAAGGCTTCACCCCCATAGCCAGTTGCTGAAAATCTACACAACAATACATTTACATTGTTCCCATTCCATAGCATGGTGGTTATAATTAATTATTAATTACAAGTTGGGGGAAACAAAGGTGGTTCACATCTACAAACATAAAAATAAACTGTAATCAGTGTATCTACATTGGTGAGAAAAATGAAATTTGGAATAAATAATATACATGAATGTAAATTGAAAAGAGATGTGCCTGCAAAGTAAGAATTGACTCATGAATCATACACATATGTTCAAAATCAAATATCATGCATTTTTTCAACAATTCTTCTGTTGGCTCAGTTCCATACTTTGTTTCCTGCAAGTTTTATAATCCATAATAAATCATAAATTTAATATAAAGTATTATTTTTGTTTCATTAATTATAAAATGATAGAAGTAAAACAACATAGATTATACTTACAAATTACACAATTAATTTTTGATATTCCAACATATATTCACAACCCTTAATCAACCCAATGTCAATCAATTTTTCTTATGGCTCATTTTTGTATGTTAGCATCTGTTTGAAGACATTCAAGGATGGTAGTTGTAAAACAACTTAAAAGATTCAAAACAAAAACCTTAAGTTGTTATAAGGAAATAACAATTACTCACAAACTTTTCCATCAACCCTTTTCTTCCTTGTCGTCCAGTTTTATGTGCAGAATGAGTTCCATTTTCTTTTCTTTCTGTAAGAGAATATCTGAAAATTAATATTTAATGATAAATTAATTATTTGTACCTAATATAAAAATTCAATGATTACATACATTTGAAGCACGTTGTTGTTGAGATAGCTCCTCCTGCAATGCAATTATGTCCATTTCTTTGACCATCTCCTTGTACACTTTTTTGGACATTCCAACTGACATATTTTGGATATCAGTTCGTTGGTCCTTTGAGATTTTGATAATTTTCCTAAAAAAATAATGTAACATCCCGCTCTTGCACACACATAATGTGACTTATTATTTGATGACACTTGCATGCAAGTGATTCAGTGCATTATATGATTGTCTTCTTTATTTATGGATTATGATTATGCGCTTGTGGATTATGATGTTATGTTATATTATTTATGTATAGATAGGTGCTACTGACTGGTTTCTCCTGAGTGTGCAGGACTCTTGAAATATTGAGGATGCCGATGGAATTTAGAGACCTCCTTGGAATCTGGATCGACTCAGGGAGTGAACTTTATATGGTTTGAGTATTTCAGTTATTTCATATGTGACATATGGCTGGGTATATTATGATGTTGTTTATGGATTGTTGACATGTTTCGTTGATGGATGCATGCAGACGATTTCTTGCTAATCAAACTCACATTAGTAGTAAAGGGGCCATGCACAACAACCAGAGATATAGAGGGGGAGGTGTGGCAACAACCCTGCCACAGCCTACTAGCACTCCCGTCGTGGCTCGAATTGTAGGTTAACGATTACCTATTTCGAGAGATACACAATGTTGTGAGGGCGGACTGAGACAATTGCTCACGAATATTCTAAGGGGCACACAATAAGGCAGGGTCTTTATTCCTTAGAAGCCCTTAGTCTCCCACAAGGTCGCCTGAGGGAGTATTGACTCCAAGGGTTGGACGTCTACCAAAATCAGTAAACAGACAAGTGACACCCTTGGAGAACATAGTGCGTCTTGAAGGGAACATCGCATAAATGAAACATGAATAAAGGCGAGTGGCACCCTTGGAGCACCTATTGCGTCCTGAAGGACACATTGTGATTTTTAACACTGGTGAGTCAATGAACCCAGGTGCCTAGAAAAAAGTATTTTATTTTTCGTGGTCAACCTTTAAATAAATGTTGTATGAGTAAAGCATATTAATTATAATTTTTGTCCCTTAAAAATTGCTAAGCCTAGTTGAAATTAAAGCCCGGGTCTAAGTAGGATATGAGGACTAAAAATTAATTAAGCAATTAATAAAGGGGGGATGAAGAAAAACAAATCAAATTTAGAATTTTAAAGGAGAAATAATTTATCTAAATTTAATTGTTGTTTATGTACAAAACTTGCTAAATTAGAACTTAGACAAAAATGGGAAATTAAATGCAAAAGGAATATGGAACATAGAATAGAATCTAGTCTAGAGAACTTTCCCAAATAAAACTCAACTAAGCTTTAAGAAAGGTGTCAGTCATTAAGGGAAATTGAGGGAATAAAGGGACAACAAGGAGCATTTTTAGAAACTCATTTAGGTGGGTGAGAGAAGCTGAAAAATTAATTTAGTTAATTAAATGAATTTCTGGTGCAACTAAGGAATCCGGTGACAAGTGTACGAGGGAGAGTTTTTCCTAATTAATTTTTAATAAAACAAATTTAACATGCAATTGACAAGTGTCACTAAGAAGAAATCTATAAAATTAATGGGGGAGATGAGGAAATGATGACATGTGGCATGGGTAAGGTTCTGCTGTCAGATTTTTCTTGTGGGAGTTGGGATACCCAGTTGGATTGGAGAGTATTAGCTTGACCTTGCGAGGCAAGATGGGAGCTATATTATTCTCCGGTTTTGTGTGCGTGGCCCCTTTGAAGCTCGGGGGGCTCAAGGGGAAGAAGAGTACCCCTAGCATTGGATGGGAGGTACCAGGGAGGTCTCAACGATTAGCAAGTGGCATAAAGGAGGAGCGCCAGTGGTCGATGAACATCAACAAGCCATTTCGCCCAGTACTCACGTTTGATTTTGTTTTTGTAATTGAGTTAAAAAATTATGTAATGGATTCGGAATTTAGTTGGCAAGATGCTTGATATAGTGGTATTTATTTGTGAATGTAAAATTTTGTTAAGATTTTGATGTGTAATGCAGTCTTTTAAAATTATGTATGGATCCTTATTCCTTTTGGTGTTCATCATTAGCTCTAGTGATAATCTTCGACACTTAATTTATTGATGCTCGAGGAATTCTCCCAGCTTGTTGTTACCATTGCGCTTAATATCTCGCCCAATGTTTTTAAGCCTCTGCAATGGCATACCTTTCTGTATTTGAGTAATAAACCCTTGCACCTTCTTTTGTTCTGTCTGTTGGCATGCTCTTGTTGCGAGGGTTTTGGGGGTATTTTATACTCAACCTTTTTCCCACCATTTACTCAGCCATTCCCACTCATCGCTCGGATACCTTACCTTATTTTACTCAGTGACTTTATACATCCTTACCTCTGTGAAATTAATTATTTCCTCTGCATTCCTTGACGAAGTTTAACCCGACGTTCGGAGGCAAAAATCGGCCAACATTATGACTCGTGCCTCTCTGTGTTTTGTTTGCTGGTTTTATTTGTACATATATTTCCCTTGCATTCATCGTTGAACTGGAATTCCCACCGTCCCTCGATTACAATGATTTCATCAACCAAATCTCTACACATCTCCCCATTTCCCAGTGTGTTGAGAGAAGGATGCCTTGCATTTTTATCTTTTACTGTTTCCTTAGCTCATTGCTAGTGCACCTTGCACAGCCTTCACGCACCTCCTTACCCTACATTTTTGGGGGATCTCAGTACACTGTGGGAGGAGGTTTCCACTCAAATATTTGCCCTGAAAATTTGCCTCTGTGTTCCATGAGTTGTTGGCCTTCCTTCCAATCTTTAACCACTAAATTCATACATCGCCCTCTGTGTTGGGGTGAGATAACCTCAACCAGCTTAGCCACGCTCTCAACAATTTCCACACCTCCTTTCTCTGTGTGTATTGGTCATTGTTCTTAACTCAAAAATCCGTTTTTGTTGCATTTCATGACAATCACCAACGACCTTGGGTATCTCCTCTCAGCAATTCATCTGCGATATTCTTCCTCTCCTCTCACTCTTGGCGCATAAAGATTAGCTTGAGTTCGGTCCTCCTTAACTTGTTTCCAGTTGGTAGTGTCACCCTGTCGTTGTCTAGTCTAGTGAGCTAAATTTCGGTTTCGTCTCTTGTCCATCAATGATTTAACTTGAGCTGTGGACAGTTTTAAAAAGGTTTTATTTGACTGCTAGAGGGTTGTGGAAAATGTTTTGTCATTATCTATGACATATCATTCTACCACAAATGAACTCCCGACATGTATTAATTTTCCTCTAGTGAATTCTAGTCTCCTTTTAAAAACAACAACTTGAATGAACTGTTTAGTGGATAATCTATTCGGTTTAGTAGAAGTTGTTAAGAGAGAATGGTATTTGTTACTCTATTTGTGTGTTTCATCAACCTTTGTATACGTATTCCCTTGCTAGTATCATTCCTCGAMATTAATGTGTATATACATAACGCTAGCTTGTAGGTCATTGTAGTTTTTATTGGTAAGGGTTAAATTAACGCTTTCGAAATATTTTAAAAAGCTTTAATACTACCTTGAAGCTCCTTTAAGTTTACGTGGGAGACATAGTGGTTTAGAATTTTTAATGGTGGAGTTATTTCAATGGTGCATAATTAATTGGGATGATATAATAAATTGGAACAATGGTGAGGTGCACAACTTATTTCTTTCTCATAGTAAATTATGTTAGAATATTGCGCAATAAAAAGTAATGAATATATTTACTTTGCGTAGTTGAATTAGGTGTGATTTATCTTAGAATGATTGCACTTATGGAATTTATGTCAAAAATGTTAGTTATAGATTTTAGACCATTGCGCAATTGAATTATATGTAATCAATGGTGGTTTTAGATTTTAGACTCCTTGCGTAATGGAGTTTATGTCATAAATTGAGTTATAGATTCTAGACTTTGCGCAATTGGATTTTATGTAATGAATGATGGATTAACAACCTTTTCTTATGTCACTAATGTATTAATGAATGATGGATTAACAATCTTTACTTGTTTCAATAATGTATTCATGAATGATGGACTACTTGTTGTATGTTTTTCTATTGCAGTTTTGACAAGTCTCATTAACCATTTCTCTGGAAATTCTTCTTGTAGTTTAAATATAACCTAGTTCTTGGAATCATTGGATTGATTTCTATATTTTAAGTGGAAAGTATGTCTATACGTTCATTCCACTATATCCCTCATATTTTTGTAAATGTTTTCCCCCCTTTGATTAATCTCCAACACCACTCCATATGAGCTAAGGACCAATTCATCATCATTTACATCTTATATATTATCTAATTTTGTATTTTTAGGACGATATTTTGTTCCCTCGTTGTTGGTTCCTGTAGAACATTAAACATATGTGAATTAATAAAAATCCAAAAAAAAATTCATATTGAATAGTATTTTTGCATTCACCTGAATAGTGTTTTTTCATTCATCATATTGAATAGTATTGAATATGTGAATCAAGATTTTACGCTCTTCTGCACTTAGATCGGAAATAATCTTATCGAACTTCCTCATTTTGTGGCCCTGCATGACACACACTAACCAATACATATTAGTTATACTTACATATAGTTCAACATATTAATTTTCTATAGAATTTACATAGAACCTTCCTTTTTTTATTTATTTATTTATTTATTATTTTTTTTTCCGGATGTGTCATAATTGTGTCGACCATACATTTTCTTATTTGACCTCTTCTCACCCATATTTTATCAATATACAACTTGTACCATTCAATACAAAAAATATAAAATATATTTTATAAACAAATCACATAATTTCCAGTGAAACAAAAATCATTGTAATTGGTGCGCTTTCTAAATACAAAGCACTAGTGCGTTTATTACATAAAACACACCGATGCATTCGATACAACAAAACATATCGAATAGTTTAATTTCTTTTTTAAAAAATTGCAAATTACAACAGTGCGATATATATAGAAGACAACACAACGAGTAGAAAAAAAAAAACATAGCAAAAAAATTAAACATTCATAAAAATAACAATAGAAAAATTACACACTGATGAGAAGGAAAATTAAAAAAAAATAAAAAATTAACGTGACAACATTTCATGTGTTGTTTAGATTAGAAAACATCGACGATATTTTTTTATGCACCACATATATATATATATATATTATGGCTTTATATGTGCTCCTTAGACCTGTTGGTGCACTAGAAAATTGGAAAACATTTAAAAATAATGTCAAATAAAAAACCGTTTAAAAATAATAATAAAAGAAAAGTCAGAGGGATGAGTACATTTGGGATCCGATGCAATAAGTGGTCCATTTGAATCACATGCCAAACACTTATATATAGAAAAACAAACCCATTATATCTAAAATGCCTAAAATGAAAAACCCTAATTTCGAATTGATAGAGGGAGTTAAACCCCAGGGTGAAATTTTGCATTCACACAAGCAAAAAAGATAAGGGTTTTGAGTGAATCACCATACCCTTCAAATCCCAATTTTCTGAATATTTGTGTTGTTCCAAAGTATTCTTCTCCTCCACAATGCTCCTCGGTATGTCACTCTTCAAAATCAGTCTCCTGTAAATTTTGGAAAAATAATGAAAATATTGAATACCTTCTTAATATTTAAAAAACTTTATGAAAAGAGTTTAGAGTGAATCACCATACTCTTCAAATTCACATATTCTAAATAATATTGTGGTTCCAAAGTATTCTTCTCCTCCACAGTGTTTCTCCGTATGTATCTCTTGCAAGTTTCTCCCCTGCAAAGTTTTGCGAAATAATGAAATAGTGAATAGATTTTTAGTATTTAAATGACTTTATGAAATTCGATTCTCGCTCTTTTTTAATTGTTTAAAAAAATCACATTTAAAAAAAACTTTTTTGGCACGACGGTGCATTTATGTAAGACGCATCGGTGCGTTCATATTACATTATGCATCGGTGCATCCATATTATATGACATACTGATTTAACATATAACTTTTTTTTATTAACAAAATCTTGAAACATGGTTTGGTTAAGTTTTCAACGCACGTGTGCTTATTAGTAATATGTGCATTGATTCTTTTGTGGTTTATAAGTGCACTGGTATGCTTTTAAAGTTATTTGAATTTTTTTTTGCACATTAAATAATACATTCATCTCAAATGATCTTTTAGGATGAATTCACATGACTTACAATAATTTAGTATACATTTTGTGTTTTATGTCACCTTATTCTTAAAAAATGGTTTCAAAACTATATTCAAACTCATATTGTGGTATGGTCCTCAAAATGTATTTTAGATATGTATAAAAAAAATTATTGCTAATTTTTCTAAAATGCAGGGAGAAAACCTTATTCTATGATCAAATGATCAATTATTCAAATTCCATCACATTCCATATTGTTCAAAGTCCATCGCAGAGTTTTCCCTTTCCATCTCTTGTAAGTTTAACTTATTTTATTTGTGTTTTGATTATCTAAATGATTTTTTTTATCCATGTCAATCTGAATAAAAATGTATCCAAATTTGCATGATCCTGATTAAGAATCGAGTTCATATGCATAAAATATTCCAGTACTGGTTCAAAAATGTCGAAAGGTATTATCAGGAGAAACATGTAGCACAAGCAGTTGGTAGATGAAAATGGAAAAATTCTTTACCCTTGCCAATTATGACATTCCATCTTCCAACCAAAATCCTGGGTCGACGATGGTAATAATTGTTTGGTATAATGTAATTTGAACAAACAAATTATTGCATTGTGCTTACTAATATCATCGATGTACTAATGTTCAATATTTTTGAAATTATGATTCTTCCGATGATGAACAACCTACCTACCATCTTCCGTTGCACCCCACACCAATGTCAACCCGAGAGAAGGATGAAATGAGAGAGAAAATCAAAGAGGAAGCATACCAAGAATAGTTGAATCAACCACCTATTCAATTCCCACTATGTCTAGATTCACCAATTAGGAATGACTACAACAATAGTAATTCTTCAGAAGTTGGCAATGGAGACAATAAAAAATAGGTTGGTATGGATAATTATTTACAAAATATGACTGCCATGGAGACAATGTTGTTAGACACATTCCAAAATGATGAGCTAGGGAATGATGCTCATATCAGTGATACCATTTTCGAAAGCCTAAAATCTGCTTCCACCACCCCTCTATTTAGACCGAGTGCCTGGTCAAAGTCTACCCATCTTGGGATAACAATGTTGCTGTACAACGTGAAAGAAACGTTTGACATGTCAAACACATGTTTTTAGGCAATATTGAGGTAATTGACCAACAAGTTCCTTATGTTAATTTTGAGAAATCTTGTCACACAATCAACATTAGAAATGGTTTCTTTTATAAACGTTAAATGATCTTGTACATTTCTATTTCCCACTAATTGCAGGATATTGAAAGATAAGGTTCTTCCTAGTGATAATGTTTTTCTCGGTAGTTGCGAAGAGGAAAATAAGTTTTTGAAAATGTTGGGTGTTGAGTATATATTATATCATGCATGTCTGAATGATTGTATTCTATGTAGAGGATAATATGCAAACAAAGATATATGTCTGAAATGTGGGCATGACAGGTACCATAAATCAAATAAAAATGGTAAATACGATGGTCCTCCTCATAATATATTGAGGTACATGCCTATAATCCCAAGGATTGAAAGTCTCTTTCGTTGAAAAGAAATAACTATGTTGCAGGGATGGCATGCATCACACAGAAGTGAGTCAGAAGTTATATGAATCCCAATAGATTCAATAACCATAAAGCATATAGAGGATACATGGCCAAAAAAATTCAAGGATGCAGTACGAAGTCTACAACTCATCATAGCAATGGATGGAGTGAACCCTTATTCCCTCCAAAACACAATTATTCTATTTGACATTTGGTAGTGATCAATAACAATACCCCCCCATGGTTTTCTGTGAAGAATGAACATCTTATGTTGGCTCTTATAATCCCTGGTAGAAGACAAGTGAAGAATATGGATGTCTACCTACAACCATTGGTAGATGAATTGAAGGAATTATGGGAAGGGATACATGTATACGATGTATCAAGACCCATTGCAACATAGAGGAGTTTTACATTGTATGGCATATGTTCTTACACCACACATGATTATCCAGGATTATGAGTTTTCTCTCGTAATTAACATGTTTATTGGATTTCTTATATACATAACAATATTTATTTTCATATTTAATTCACTGTGATTGACATTCTATTCTTAAACGCTAACGTGCTATGTATACACTAATTTTGCAGGTCTTGTAACTAAAGGCTATCATGTATGTAAATGTTGTGGAACTTCTACAAAGGCTAGGTGGTGCAACCACATATGAAAGCCAGCGTACGACTACTCGAGGGTATTTGTCCGAGAAGAACACCCTTATAGAAGAGAAAAATCTGCTTTCAGTGATAAACCAAAGAGAACCCTAAGGCCTGTAATAATGACACCATCAGAATGACTTAGAGCATATGAGAGAGAGAAGGAGAAAGAGATTACATAAATGTTATATTCAAATGGGGAGCCTATGTTCGATGATCCAAAATTCTTTGACACCTATGTTGAGAAATTTCCCATTGGGATGAAAGGAAATATATCTTTTATGATCTCCCATATTGGGATCATCTTAAGATTTCCCACTTACTAGATCCTATGCATATATTTAAAAGTGTTTCATCTTCTTTATGGAGGCACATATTATCGAAAGAAAGTGAAACATTGGATGTGAGGAGAGATATTATTTATTCAAAGACTAAAAAGAAACATTGGCCAAGATAAGAAAGTAGAGGAGAGGCTGGTCCCTCTTGGTCTTTCAAAGAAGGTGATGTCCCATGGATTTTGAAGAAATAATATATTTGTTTGGAAAATGAAGTTATAGTGGGTGTGAAGGTGCCTTCTTTATATGGGTCTTCCCTAAATAATATGCATGAATGCAAATTGAAAAGTGACGTGCCTGCAAAGAAAGAATTGACTCATGAATCATACACATATGTTCAAAATAAAATATCATGCCTTGTTTCAACAATTCTTCTATTGGCTCAGTTCCATACTTTGTTTCCTGCAAGTTTTATACTCCATAATAAATCATAAATTTAATATAAAGTATTATTTTTGTTTCATTAATTATAAAATGATAGAAGTAAAACAACATAGATTATACTTACAAATTCCACAATTAATTTTTGATATGCCCACATATACTCACAACCCTTAATTAAACCAATGTCAGTCAATTTTTGTAATGGCCCATGTTTGTATGTTAGCACCTATTTGAATACATTCAAGGATGGTATTTGCAAAACAACTTGAAATATACAAAAAAATAAATTAAGTTATAAGAAAATAACAATTACTCGCAAAATTTGCTATCAACCCTTTTCTTCCTTGTCGTCCAGTTTTATGTGCATAATGAGTTCCATTTTCTTTTCTTTTCTGTAAGAGAATATTTGAAAATTAAATTTTAATTCTAAATTAATTGTTTTTAACTAATATAAAAATTCAATGATTACATACATTTGAAGCACATTGTTGTTGAGATAGCTCCCACTATGATGCAATTATGTCCATTTCTTTGACCATCTCCTTGTAACATTTTTTGGACATTCCAACTGACATATTTCAGATATCAGCTTGTTGGTCCTTTGATATTTTCATAATTTTCCTGAAAAAATAACACGACAATAAAGTATTTTTATATTGATATATGAAAACTAAATATCACAAAATTGATATATTAATAAATGAATATTTTGTATAAATAAATGAATATTTTGAATGATTCCTTTTTGTTGTTGTATGTTTTTGCTATTGCGGGTCTGACATGTCTCATTGACCATTTCTCTGGAAATGCTTCTTCTGGTTTAAATATAACCTGGTTCTTGGAATCATTGGATTGATTTCTATCTTGTAAGTGGAAAAAACGTCTATACGTTCGTTCCACTATATCCCTCATAGTTTTGTGAAATTTTCCCCCCATTTGATTAATCTCCAACACCACTCCAGATGAGCTAAGGACCAATTCATCATCATTTACATTTTCTATATTAAGTAATTTTGTCTTGTTAGGATGACATTTTGTTCCCTCGTTGTTGGTGCATGTAGAACATTAAACATATGTGAATTAATAAATTGTTTGAAACATGTCATCTAATATTCCTAAGCATATTATTAATGAAAGTTAACAAAAAAACATATTGAATAGTATTTTTTCATTCACCTGATTCATCCCTCTGCAATTTTTCCATCAAGATTTTACACTCTTTTGCACTTAGATCAGAAATAATCTTATCGAGCTTCCTCATTTTGTGGCCCTAAATGACACACACTAACCGATACATATTATTTGTACTTACATGTAGTTCAACCATATTAATTTTGTATAGAATTTACAGAGAACCTTCCTTTTTTGTTTTTCCAGATGTGTCATCATTGTGTCGACCATAAATGTTCTTATTTGACCTCTTCTTAGTCATATTTTATCAATATACAACTTGTACCATTCAATACATAAATTATTAAATATATTTTATAAACAAATCACATAATTTTCAGTGAAAGAAAAAAATCGTTGTAGAAAAAACAATAGAAAAATTACACACTAATGAGAAGAAAAATGAAAAAAATGAAAAAAATAACATGACAACATTTTGTGTTGTTTAGATGAGAAAACATCGATGGTATTTTTTTTATGCACCATATATATATATATTCTGGCTTTATCGGTGCTCCTTAGACATAAACGCATTGGTGCGTTTCTTTCGGAGCACCGGAAAATCGGAAAACATTTAAAAAAAACGTTAAATCGGAAACCGTTTAAAAATAATAATAATAAAAAAGTCAGAGGGTTGACTGTGTTTCAAATCTGATGCAATAAGTGGTCCCTTTGCATCACATTCAAAACATTTATATATAGAAAAAAAAATCCATTATATCTAAAATGCCTAAAATGAAAATCCCTAATTCTGAAGTGATAGAGGGAGTTAAACCCTAGGGTGAAATTTTGCATTCACGTAAGAAACAAAACAAGGGTTTTGAGTGAATCATCGTACCCTTCAAATCATTATTTTCTGAATATTTCTGTTGTTCCAAATTATTCTTCTGCTCCATAGTGCTCCTTGGTATGTCTCTCTTCCAAATCTGTCTCTTGTAAATTTTGGAAAAATAAAGAAAATATTGAATACCTTTTTAATATTTAAAAAACTTTATGAAAATAGTTTAGAGTGAATCACCATACCATTGAAATTATCATATTTTGAATAATATTGTGGTTCCAAAGTATTATGCTCCTCCACATTGTTCCTCCGTATGTATCTCTTGCAAGTCTCTCCCCTGCAATTTTTTGCAAAATAATGAAATAGTGAATAACTTTTTAGTATTTAAATGACTTTATGAAATTCGATTCCCGCTCTCTTTTTAATTGTTTAAAAAAATCGCATTTTTTTAAAATTTTTTTTGCACGACAGTGCGTTTATGTAAGACACACTGGTGCGTCCATATTACATTACACACCAGTGCGTCCATATTACATGACTCACCAATAACATATAAATTTTTTTATTAACAAAATCTCGAAACACGGTTTGGTTAACTTTTCAACGCACCGATGTTTATTATTAATATGTGCACGGGTGCATTTGTGGTTTATAAGTGCACCGATATGCTTTTAAAGTTATTTGAAATTTTATTTACACATTAAATATTATATTCATCTCAAATTATCTTTTAGGATGAATTCACATGACTTACAATACTTCAGTATACATTTTGCGTTTTATGTCACCCTACTCTTAAAAAATGGTTTCAAAACTATATTCAAATTCATATTGTGGTATGGTTCTCGAAAGTTATTTTAGATATGTATAGAAAACTTTATTGCTAATTTTTCTGAAATGCGGGGAGAAAACCTTATTATATGATCAAATAACCAATTCTTCAAATTCCATCCCATTCCATATTGCTCAAAGTCCATTACGAAGTTCTCCCTTTCCATCTCTAGTAAGTTTGACTTATTTTCTTTATGTTTTGATTATCTAATTGATTTTTTTTATCCATATCAATCTGAATAAAAATGTGTCCAAATTTGCAGGATCTTGATTTAGAATAGAGTTTAGATGCAAAAAATATTCCAATACTGGTTCAAAAATGTCAGAAGGTATTATTAGGAGAAACTTACTGCAAGTAGTTGGTAGATGAAAATTGATAGCCGCTTTACCCTTGCCAATTGTGACATTACATATTCTAGCCGCAATCCTGGGTCGACAATGGTAATAATTGTTTGGTATGATGTAATTTGAACAAACAAATTATTGCATTGTTCTTACTAATATCATCGATGTACTAATGTTCAATATTTTTTAAATTAGGATTCTTTTGATGATGAACAACCTACCTACAATCTTCCATTTCACCCCACAACAATGTTAACATGAGAGAAGCATGAAATGAGAGAACAACTCGGAGAGGAAGTGTACCAAGAATAGTTGAATCAACCACCTATTCNTCCTGGGTCGACAATGGTAATAATTGTTTGGTATGATGTAATTTGAACAAACAAATTATTGCATTGTTCTTACTAATATCATCGATGTACTAATGTTCAATATTTTTGAAATTAGGATTCTTTTGATGATGAACAACCTACCTACAATCTTCCATTTCACCCCACAACAATGTTAACATGAGAGAAGCATGAAATGAGAGAACAACTCGGAGAGGAAGTGTACCAAGAATAGTTGAATCAACCACCTATTCAATTCCCGCTACATCCAGATTCACCAATTAGGAATGAGTACAACAATAGTAGTTCTTCAGAAGTTGGCAATGGAGATAATAAAAAAGAGGTTGGTATGGATGATTACTTACGGGATATGACTGCCATGGAGAAAATGTTGTTAGACGTATTTCAGAATCATGAGCTATGGGATGATGCTCAGATTAGTGATACCATTTCCGAAAGCCTAAAATCTGCTTTCACCACCCCTCTCTTTATACTTAGTGCCTTGTCAAAGTCTACCCATCTTGGGACAACAATGTTACTGTACAACGTGAAAACAAAAATTTGGCATGTCAAATGCATGTTTCTTGACAATATTGAGGTAATTGACTAGTAAGTGCCTTATATTAATTTTGATAAATCTTGTCACACAATCAACATTATAAATGGTTTCTTTTATAAATGTTAAATGACCTTGTACATTTCTATTTCCCACTAACTGCAGGATATTGAAAGATAAAGTTCTTCATAGTGATAATGTTTTTCTCTATAGCTGCAAAGAGGCAAAGCAGTTGTTGAAAATGTTGGGTGTTGAGTATATATTATATCATGCATGTCTGAATGTTTGTATTTTATATAGAGGAGAATATGAAAACAAAGATATATGTTTGAAATGTGGGCATGACAGGTACCATAAATAAAATAAAAATGGTAAAACACATGGTCCTTCTCATAAGATATTGAGGCACATGCATATAATCCCAATGATTCAAAGGCTCTTTCGTTGCAAACAATTAACTATGTTGCAGGGATGGCATGCCTCGCATAGAAGTGAGTCGAGAGTTATGCAAATCCCAACAGATTCAATAGGCATGAAGCATATAGAGGATACATGGCCAAAAAAATTCAAGGATGAAGTACAAAGTCTACGACTCAACATAGCAATGGATGGCGTGAACCCATATTCCCTCCAAAACACCAACTATTTTGTTTGTCCTGTAGTAGTGATCAATAAAAATACCCCCCCCCATGGTTTTCCGTGAAGAATGAATATCATATGTTGGCATTTACACAAGGATATCACTGATAGCCGATCCTCGAAGAATTTCGACATCGGTGAGTTTTGAGAAAGTAAGTTTGTAGAAAACATAATAAGTTTTTCCCCGATATCGTTTCGGCATCAACAATCCTAGGCTTATTTTAACACGTGCATCATTKCCRTCGGAATTTTTCCACAAAAGGATACCAACGAAAACATTCACCATGCATTGTCGATCCCCGACCTGCCCACTAGGAAAGAGACACGATGGGATGTTTTAGCGCCAGATACGTTTAGATTCGATGCATTTAAGGGACCAATTAATTCCAAATCTCGCATTAGTTTCTAATTCGTGCGTGAATCAAAAGGACCGTTTGAACCTACCAATACCACTTATCACCCTCTGTGCCTCCGTCATCAACCCACGTTGAATTAAATTGTAGAGATTCAGAGGTAGATTTGTTTGAATTTCACTCATCACTCGGATTAATTGATTGATACGACTGGTAATATCTTTTCCATTAAATTCTTTTGAGTCATTGTAAATAATATCATTCTATGTGAAAATGAGTTGAGAGCATCCAGAAGAACGAAACGAGCAATTCAAAATCTGCCGAGCTCCCCGTGAGTATCAAACTACAAGGTTTAGCAAGAGTTACAGGTATGTATCGATCTAGATTTCCTGTGTTTTCACTTCATAATTATATTTTATCCAACATCAATATGAAGATGATATCTAAAAAGATTGATTTTGGTTGTAGGAACAATGCCTCCAAGGAAGTTGAACACTAGGTGGTCACCGAGGGAGCCAAAGAAAAAGGAACCGGAAGCGGGAGAAGGCTCTTCTCTAGCAGTCGAAAAATAGTTAGAGTTTGCCCCAAGACCAGAACCAGTCATCAAAACATCCACCAAGAATAATTTTACTCAGCCTCCATCCTTTGGAGACATAGAGGAAAGCATAGGGACCAAGGTAGTACTCCCACACTGGGGAGAACATTTCAAGAATATCAAGTGGGAGGAATTCCCCGAATATACCCCGTACAACGACCCCGATATGAGAAAGCTCGATGATGAAGTTTTTCCCAATATCCAAAGATCGTACTTGCACATGGTGGTAAGAAGAACTCCATTTTTCCTCTGCATTGATCTCTTGAAGTGKCTTATTGACCACATAGACACATACAAATTTYTGATTAATGACGACAATGAAGAGTGTGTCARGTTTTTCCTTCCAGTGGAGGTGCATAATTACTACAAGCTCAGAGACCTGATGGAGTGGCTGAACACTGATTTTGTTGTAAGATTTTATGAGAAACATGACACCAGTTGAGTTATGTCTTCGTGGTGGAGAGAGGATAAAAAGTACACCAATCGGACCTTGGGTGGTACCCGACGACCAACCTAATGGATCTGTATATATATCTAATGGAACTCCTCTGCTGGTTGCATGGGGAGAAAAAAATTGTTCTAGGTTTTCAAAGGCTTGGATTCCTCTAGCATATACTATAGCCATTTTCAGAAGAGGTTTTAACTGGGGTACCATCATCTCCAAACAACTGATCACTTGCATACAATAGGCTCAGACGTCAAAGGAAGGTGAGACTCCATCCTTCCACATGACATCTTATCTATTAGATGTCATCTATGCCAGAAATGTCTTTTCTGGAATGAACTTGAGCTGACACACCTCAGAACTCCCGGTCCATGTGTATGTCGACATATTATGGGAGAATAGGTACAATAAATCCTACTCTCTCATATGTGATCAATTTATCATGCGCATTCATTTTATGATTTTCAAGAAAGAGTGTCAAAGAGTGTTGGTTGCAGCCAAAAAGATGATATCAAAGGTTGGTCATTGGTATTTGGATGAGCGCGATACCTACATCAGGATTTTTAGAGCCACCAGAGCACCACACCTGTTACCAGTGTATGTCCTTGATCGACTAATAGCAGGGGAAATATGCTACCAGATCATTCTGCAAGCTTACAATGCTACTCTGGTAAAAGATAAGAAGCAGACATTCATACCTTATGGATTCCATATAGGTTTCTACATGGTAAAAGACACAGCTCAAGCCAAGAAGGAAGGGTTTAGCCAATTGGAGTTATGCTTCTAGACTGGCCATTTTCGCAAACACGACCCAAAGGGTCTAGTTTTGAAGCATGCATCGCAAGCATCGTGCTACTGGCCATACACCCATGACAGATTCGAAGTTGAGATATTCACAAAAAACGCTTAGGATTGGGATGAAGTTTTGGCAAGGATGGTCGATCCTAGAATGACCAGGTTCAAATCCATGAGCCTAGAAGAACAAGCGAAAACCATTGAACAATCATCTCAAGGAGCCCTCAGGGAAAGAGAAGAAAGGATAACATCTGAAGCAACCGAATCCCCCTGGATAGCCCTAACACAAGGTAGAGATATCCATTTGGCACAGGACGCGTGGGAAAGGGGACTGATCATGTTAGAATGGGTGCAGTGGGTTCTCGATCAACTACAAGATGACCTAAACCTATCAGAAACGATAGGATCCCCTGTCGATAACCTAGAGAGAAGCCAGGTGGGTACAAGCGGCCCCAAATTTATAGATATTGATGAAATTTTTGGGTTGGATGACCTTGAATTCATGACACTACCGGCTGGATCACTGATAGGTGTGGTGAATCAACCCGAAATAGTCTGTGTATTAGTGGAAACAAGCGTGTAAAACCCCTTGAGTGATTTTATAAATATATATGATGATGATGAAAGCCTAGAAGTATCTCTCGGGAACCTTATGCACTTCGAAGACAAAATGGGACCTGAGAAGACATGTTCTCCTATCCTCGAGGTCCCAACCCACGAGGTCCCACCGAAAGAAAATGAAGTCGAGAGTGTCCTAGACACTCAAATACTCGATGCATCGGAGACCCAAGCGGATAGTCCGAAAGACGAGGCAGGGTCGAGTGAGCTAATTGAAGGAGCTCCACAACAGGAAATTGGCATTTCAATGGTCGACGAATAAGTAAGTATCGAGTCCATTCCCAACACCTTTATTTTAACCAGTGTCAAAAATCCTGATGAGCGGCCAACAGAAGTCGGGCCTTCAGAGCATAATCGGTAAGTTCAAGAACCTAACCGTGAACCAATTTACACCATCGGAGGTCTAGTGAATACACTCACATGGGAGGATCAACAAATCCCCAAACCTGTGGACGAAGTATCTGACATACATGCGATCACCTATGATCAGAGGAGGAAGGATATCGTCCAGAGGACCACGAAGAAGAGGAATATCAGTTTAGATTGCTCCATCCTCATCATTATAGAGGAAAATTTGATAAATACAGAAAATGCCAGAACATCTGAACTTATCGACCTAGGGAAAGTGATCTCAGATGCTACCCTTGACAGATCCAAAAGATATGAAAAGGATCTCGTCGCCACCCTGAAAGAACTGGAACATTTGCACCACTTAGCGAAGTACTATCAAGACACCACATAGGCCACGGTGTAATTAAGGAGTGAATTCCAGGAGGCCTATAGAAAGTTCACAAACAAGTGACACTTATTCACCGCAAGAATCGCTGAGCTTCAGGAGGACACCCTCATGGCACTCGTGACGTGAAAGGATATGGAGTGGTGGTACAAAAAGGCAAAACAAGATGTGGAAAGAGTC
>SNQJ01S0028361.1:0-22830 GCA_010110895.2 Picea sitchensis
CATGCATCCAAGATGTGTTAAGTCTTTTGGAACTTGAAAGTTTCTTAATCTCTTTCTCAATGGGACAACTTGTTGTTCATGTTTCTCACAATCTTCCTCTTTCTTCATCATTTGGAAATTCCTTACTTCTCCTATTCTTCTTTCTTCTTTGAGTAGAGTTTTCAAGGAAATTTTTTCTTCTCTTAGTTTCTCATAGTATTCTAATTGTTTCTTCAAGACTACAACTATCTTTTCACAACTACCCAATTCACTTCTTAGTTTTCTATGCGTGTCTTTGAGCTTGCTATTTTCAATCTCAACATGCTTCAATATTTTAAGATTCTCATCTTCTTGTTGAATAATTTTTGCTTCATGATTTTATTTTTCTTCATTGGAATTTTCTTCTTCAGTGTCATTTATTTCAATCCTTGGATGAGGACATTCAAATTCAACATGTCTTACTCCTTCAGAATTAAAGCAAAAGAACTAACCTCTATTTTCTTCTTTGAAATCTAAGATGTTGTAATTTGCATTAACTTCTTATTCTTCTTCTTCCCTTGCATAAAGGTCTTGTAGCTTGTTCAAAATATCTTTTGATGATGCACATGATCCCACCTTGGATTTAAATGAATCTGTAAATCCATCCAGGATGGTATCTATTGCCAATTTGTTGTTCCTTTTTGCTTCCTTCTGAGCAACAGTCTTTGGTTTCTTCAAAGCATTGTATCCTAAAACAACTGAGAACCAAACATCTGCCCCAAGAGATTTCAAGTAATTTTCCATTCTATTACTTCAGTATTCACAATTTCTTCCATCAAATGGTGGAATCCCATTTGGAATTTTGTCTTCCATTTCTTATTAGGATCTTCCTTCCAGTGGTTAAACTGTACTGAAGGAAACCCGCTCTGATACAAATTGTTAATACTGAGAGGGGGGTGAATCAGTGTCAACTACAATTTAAAAACCTTTTCAAATTATAATTAAACCATTCAATTATATCCAATGATAAATGAACAATAGTATAAGAGTTACACCAATTCACCACAATACACCATGCATAATATATGATAAATAATCAATAGTTATTGTTCAAGGGAAGTAATGGCTTCCAATGGTAGCTTTAGATTCCAAATATAAAGGGAGGGATAAACCTCCCAGAGGAAGATACAATCCTCCAATATCAAGAGAGGTTTGACCTCTCCATCCTTTCCCCTTACTTCCACCTAAGAATATATGAGAGATAATAAAACTTTACATTAAATCGTCACCATCAACCAACCATCACATAGAGCCTAACAATGCTTCCTGAGACTTCTTCAACTTCTATAATTATTCAATTATTGGAATACTCTAATACTATAGATAATATTACTCAATGTATTCTCTGAAACGTCTCCAAGTTTCACTCCTTGAATCCTCCCCAAAAATAAGTTATAGAGAGAATGGTATTCCTTGTTCAATTCTAGTTTATTCAAGAGATATAACTTGTACAGAATGCCCCGCGCTCAATATTTAACATCAAGTTATGAAAATTGCGCACAAGAAACCAAAGTCTGTGCTCTTTCCAATTAAATTTGTCTACTACATTTGGATTCTCGATGAATATGTTATGATTGTTTTACCTGGAACACCTGTGTATTGACTAGCTTCAGGACTGGTCAAAAACCCTATCTTTCACAGAGTGTATCTCCATAACTATAGAAAATCAAGAGCTGAAAATTTTACCATGAGTACCTTGATATGTCTTCTCAATTCCATAGAAATTTCACCATCTATGTTCTAGAAATTTTTTTATAAAGAAAATGGTAAGATGACCTGTAAATAACATACCTTAGAACACATCACCAAAAGACTTCATCCTCCCTTGAAATCCGACCTTCTTTACTTCTGATTTCCTTTGAAATTCAACTTGTGTGTATAATGAATGTATAATGATATGCGTTTATACCATTTATGTCACTTCCTTTTAACATTAGGGCCGATCTGACACTTTCTTATTTTGTAATTCTTTTCTTTAATTATCTTCAGGGCCTACATGTACTTCCTTCTTCAATTCACTTTGTCATATTCAAAAATTCATTTCTCCTCAACCATGAGGATGTGCGTGACGTGCCACCTACCACTGGAAACAACATGATGTATACTATCCATCCATGGGTTTTTTTTTTGCATGTACATTATCCTTCATGTCCAAATACCTTCATCAATCTTGTGGTCCAAAACCAATGAATAGGGTTCACATCAATGACAACAACCAATCTTCCAACACACACTTCCCGGGGTGGGAAAGGAATGTGGGGAATGAGGGATTTAGACTAGTTGAAGCAGTGGGTACCTTATACTGAGCAATTCCATTGTTATCATTCCTTGGCCTGGCATTAGGAAACATTTTTCCCTGGTGGAGTTTATGCCCCAACTCAGGGGTGACCTGTTACTGAAATATTATGAGCAACAACGTCTATGAATAGGAGGAACGTCTGAGTCTTCTGTGCAGTGGGTGAATTATCATAAAATATAAGTGTTATATATGCGATTTTCTAATTTACGACATGTTTTTTATTTATGATTGCTATTGTTTATTCTTGTATGACGTTGAATACAAGTAATTGTTATTGTTATGTATAATGTTATTATGCACAAAAGTGTGGTTTTGATATTCAGTATTGTAGATGTACTTGTTGTGTATGACTGTTATGTTTGGTCATTCCTGTTAAGTTATCTTATATTAATAATCACGGGACTCTGAGGGAGGATTGAATATTCATGTGCACATGGAATACCATGTGCACACTATAGGTGGGATTCATTATGCATATGGGAAGTATAAAGTGCACTCAAGAAGAAACAAAATTTGCATGCGACATGAGATGGGTTGTGCACATAGTAGTGAGCATGTGTTCATATAGATTACTTGCACAATAATGTTTTGGTTCTTAGCATGATGGTGCATACAGTTGTTTTTTGTTACTTCTAATGTTATAGTTGTGTCAGAAGGAAACTCTGTGTAACATGACCCAGCTTGGGGTCGTGTGCATTACTTGAAGTATTACTACGCATACTAATATTATAGAGTAGAATATGCACACTTGACTTTGGGGTAGCATTTCTCAACAGAAAGGATGGGGACACTATAGTTTGGTATTAGAGCAGTGTATTAGTTTATATTGTGTGATGTGGCCCATCCTGGGTGGATGGGGACGTTACAATTTTGTATCAAAGTAGTGTATTAGTTTTTGGGGAAGATGTGTGTAGCATGGCCTAGCCTGGGTGGCTAGGGACGTTACAAATAATATGTATCTAGGATGTTGACATTTTTTCTAGTTTTATTATTAGTCCACTCTCTAGGAAAATGGCCACATATTCTAGGCTACCTTACTCTAGGCTAAGGGTTCTTCCATCACTTGTACATTATGTGGGTGTTCATCGCTGCCTGCCCCCAATATATTTGTTATTCCATGCATCCTCAATTGATGCACCCATAGTCCACCCATCTAAACCACCCCTTCCATCACATCCATCCACAGTGGATGCACCTATATGCCACCCACCCCCACAACCATTTCCATCTACACCATTCAATGAGGTTTCCATAGTAGAGGTTGTGTAACATACCCAACCACCCACAAGCCAGGGTACGCTACCTTAAATCCCTCCCTTGGACTTCTTTCTCTTACCAATACCTTATTAAAATTTAAGGATGCATAAAATAAAATACTTTAACAACATGCATAGTCTAAAGATTCAATTAAATGATAATTAAATATACAACGAAAAATAAATTCATAAACATGTAATAATATCACAACAGAGAGCACTTATCTTTATAAAAAGGTGACACCAACTGGCTACAGACCAAGGAAGTTCCACCCAACCATAGACACCATTGCTCCAAATCTCAACATCAATGTCACCCCTGAGCCAAGGCTATCAATCAAACCATTCATTCATCACCCAAACCATTCCTCACCCAAGCTCTCGCAGGCTTCCCATCTCTCACAACAATCCAAGTGCCCAACTCTCTTCTACCCATCTTGCACCACCTGAAAGAAATCCACCCTTCTCTGCCACACAGTCACTCAGGCAATCCTTCTCCTTATTATTTGGGCTCCAACGCAACTGGTCCAAAATCTCAATGCTGGAACTCTCAGGACTTGCAACTGTGAGAAATGTTGGACACAGGCCAACACATCTCAGACATGCAGGCCTCCAGTCACCGCTGGATCACATCATCGACCACTATAGCCAACTATCCCATGGATAATTCTCAGAAGTTCAGTTCCCTTTCCCCAAGCCAAGATGCAGGTGAGGATGGATCATTGGATGGGTAAGTGAGTGCATGGAAGTGCATGAGGGAAATAATGGTACGCATGCATAAGTGGAGGAGAGAACGAGCCAACGAGCAACCCCACAATCAGACCAGGGATGGGTTTAAGTATTTTCGTGGGGAATCAAGAACCTCCTAGCCTTCCCCAGGAAGTTCACGTAATCAATCCCCGTCCTTAGGCAAAAAATATAATTAACATAGGAATAAATACTTATCCCCTCAAGCCCCCTCTCTTGTGGAATCATAGCCCCCTATAACTCTAGTCATTGTTTGTCTAGGAGCCAACCATGTATTTATTATTAATAATGATAAAAAACATTACATGTCTTGGGCACACTGGCCTTTTAATAATTGTTTGGGCACTCAGGCCTCTCATCATTGTAACAATACATTATTTAAAATGGGGTTCAAAATCTGGGGTGTTACATCCCCTCCCCCTTATTTTGGCACTGTCCTCAGTGCATATACAAAATAGATATCAAAATCTCAAATTTATTCAAAAAGTTGTGGGTACTCTACCCGCAGGGCATATTCCTTCTCCCAGGTAGCATCTTCAGGACCGTAGAAGGTCCACTAAACTTTTACCAGCTCTATAACTCGATTCCGAAGAATTTTGACTTTTTTGTCCAATACCCGCACTGGCTGAACCTAAAAATATTCCTCTATCTCTACCTAAATCAGATGCCAATCAATAACATGGTTAGGATCATGTACATATTTCTTTAGTAAAGAGACATGAAATACATTATGCACATTCATGGAAGTAGGCAATGAAAGAATATATGCAACTGGCCCTATTCTCTCCAATATTTCAAATGGACCACATAATTTGGCTACCAGCTTTGTACAACTACCCAATTTCAAATATCTTTTCTTGGGCTTCACATTCAAAAGTACATGCTCCCCTAATTTAAATTCTCTAGCTGTTATGTTCTTGTGTGTATAGATTTTTTGTCTATCCTGAGTTGCCTTTAAATTCTACTCGATCTTGACCACCTGGTCTTTCATGTCCTTTAGAAACTCTGGCCCAAGTACCACTCTATTTGATGGGTTGTACCAGCTTACTGGAGTATCACATTTCCTACCATAAAAGGCCTCAAATGGGCTCATTTTCAATGAATTTTGATACCCATTATTATATGAAAACTCAACCAAGTGTAAGTAATATTCCCACTTAGGTGTCTTATCCATCACATACATTCTCAACATGTCTTCAATTATTCGATTGACCCTCTCTGTTTTCCCATCTATTTGGGGATTATATGTTGTGTTGGACAACTAAGGCGGGGGGTGAATCAGTTGTCACTGTGCTTAAAAAATTATTCCCATTTTAAACTCTTTACAAAACACTCAATGACGATCACAATAATGCAGGGAAGTAATCAATAGAATATTCAACATCAATCACACACATGAAATATACAGAGACAGATATTTATTAAGGAAACCCATAAAGGGAAAAACCTCTTCTTCTTGATATGATAAATAATCTTTATTTTTTTTACATTATCATTCTTAGGAGAACCAACTCCCTTTGAGGCTACCACCTATGTTTTACAAGAAGCAACTTGCTGAGAGAAACAACTTGTTGAGAGCATCAACTCTCTGGTTTCTATAGCACCCACTAGAAGGAAGCACCAACTCCATTTTTGTTCCAACACCAACTCCCTTTCTGTTCTAGCACCAGCTGGATGGAAGTACCAACTTCCAGACACACATGCACCAACCTTTTCAAGATGCAACTTGCTGAGAGCACCAACTCTCTGGTTTCTCTAGCACCCACTAGAAGGAAGCACCAACTCCCTAAGTGTTCCAGCACCAACTGGATGGAAGCTACAACTTTGAGTCACACAGGCACCGATCTGTATAACAGAGAAGAGTAGTTCTCCCTTGCACCACCCTGCCACTTTGGTTTTTCTGGATGCAACCAGATGGAAGCTACAACTCCCCGTGTTCAAGCACCCACTTGAAAATTTGAGGACAACAGTCCTCCCTAGAACCTCCCTACCACCCTGAAATATAAATCTTTGTTACATAAAATTATTATAGTGATATAGTGTTTTTCAATGGCTTACCAGTCTCATCACTGCTCTACTACACTGCTCTGCTTTGCCTGCAATAGTGTCTTCCTGCTCGCATATTCTTGAGATTTATGTTCTTATGCTCTGTCTCTGCATGCACACCTTGGCCTTCTCTTCCTCTCTCAGATATGCATCTCTGTTCTATGTTTTTCTTCTATGCTTTATGCTCTGCGCAGCACTTCCATTCTATGCGCTATGTCGCTTCTGTGCGTTTCGGCTGGTACTCACAACATGCTTTTACCTACATCAATAACTCTCCATAACAAAACATTGTGCTTTCTATTCATATGCCTTTTTATTCTCTTTGTGCGCCATGTAAATTCTATGCACTATGCCTCTGCATGCTCTTCACAATGCCTCTCTTTTATTCTAGTCATGCATTATGTCTCTTTCTACCCACATGCATCACCCTCAATAGTTGCAGCAATATCTTTTATGTTCTACGTATATTTATGATCCCTAGTCCTCTGCCAGATCCTTTGTGCAACTCATTGTATTCTTTGGCGGTTATACTGAGTTTGTTCGTCATCAGTGGCTTATCCTAAGATTCTCTGCCTTCTCTGGCAATGTGACTCTTCGTCTTCTCTGTCATAGTCGAACTTTATCCTCTCTGTCGCAGTTACAAACTTTGAAACTTTTCAATTTGCAAATTGTCTCTATGATGAGTCTTCATTCCACTTCCAGTTACCTCGAGACTCTTTAGATTCTCTAGCGATCACCCTCCAGCTCCTCGAGTTCTCTGACCGATACAATCACTTCGTTCTGGTAGTTACAGCCAGTCAATTATGGCTTCTTTGGCTTCTAAGCCCCTTGCTTCACGTGACCACTAGTGGTGACCAAAATCCTATTCAAAAGGATCTTCCCGAGCTTTGTTTAGTGAGCGCTAGCTCCTTTTCATGATATGACCCTGGGCTATGAAATTCACGTGACCATGTGATTATAGGCGCGCCCATAGGTGGTTTGAGGGCAACCCGTTTTTCTCCCGCAATTCACTACGAGCCTCCACACGTCCTTTCTCCAAAACCATGGTTTCCATCACGACCCGCTCATGAAAAATTAAGGCCCAAGAAGGTTCTGGACTCGCAATGGAGCATGACTGTCAATCTCAAGATCTTGACGATGCTCTTGAATGGATGGTTCAGATCTTTCCTCTCAAGTCTACGGACCAGATCTCACCTTCCTACATCAATGGTTGTGATAAAATTGTGACCTCGCATGTCGGGTGTTTGAACATGAGTCAACCCTGACTCTTCCACTGATGTGACCACTGGCTATGAACACAACCCTATTCAAAAAGGCATTTCATGATTTCGACAATCTCTGTTGTAAATCCTAGCGATGTGATAGCTCCTCCCTTAACCTTCATCAATGTGACCACCAGTTGTAACCAGGGGCCAAGCAAGAGGGGTGTGTCACAATTTCGCATATCACGAACTCTTGCTATGAGTTGCCTCGAAACTCCCAACTCATGAAACTCTGAAATGATTCATATCAGATCAACGGTCGATATATCTCCCTCTGATCGACAACTACGATCAAATCATGATTTCGCATATCACGAGTTCCTACAATTCTCACCTTTGACTTCTCCAACTCGTGAGTCAGTGAAATGATGATCTCTCGCCACGTGTCCTCCAGATCGAATGACCCAGATAATTTCACGACTTCACATATCACGTGTTCCTACAACTCTCACCTTTGACTTCACCAGCTCGCGAGTCAGTGAAATGCTAATCTCTCACCACTTTTCCTCTGGATCCAACGACCTAAATAATTTCACAACTTTGCATATCGCGAGTTCCTAGAAATCTCACCTTTGACTTCTCGATCTCGTGAGTCAGCGAAATGATGATCTCTCGCCACGTGTCCTCTAGATCCAACGACCTAGATCATTTCACTACTTCACATATCGCGTATTTGGAGGATAGCTCTCAGACATTATCCTCTTCATAGTTATACTCGATCTGATGGATTTTGGTCCTCAGTGCTCAGATCCAACGGATCAGATATATACTTCTTCTTTTCACTTCCTTTGGTCACTGGACTATGATCTAACGAAAATTGGGTATTCGGGATTGGTGATCCAACAACCACTGTCGCTTCTCCTCCTGAGCTTATGCTTCCTCCCAACTTGGAAGAATTTCTAAGTGTCAAAGGCCTCGACCTTTGATCCTTTTGCGAGTCCCGATGAGTTTGGGTCTTGTCTATGTTTCTGTTAACACTATCTCTCCTGATATTTGGTAATGGAATTAACCTCATCCCTGGTGCACACTTGTGCTCTGTGTGTAACTCTGCATTATATGTGTGCAACTCTGCATTATCTGCATGCAAATCTGCACTATCTCTTCTGATCTTCTCAAGCTTTCTCATCTGCGTCTTCCCAAAATACTCCTAGTGCCCACCTGACACATTATACCTTTCTCATGTTCTGGTCTCTCAAGCTTTGGTTCACTATTTTTCTTGCCTGTAAACATGCCATTGTCGCTACTATTCTTGCCATCAATGACAAGCACACTCTATCTGTAAACATGCAAACAATATCCCCCTTTTGAATTGATGGAAACCTTGAATTGCTGCACTATTATGCTTAGACCTCCAGCTATAGCATCCACACCTTTTCTCCCCCTTTGGCATCAATGTCAAAGAAAACATGTTCCCCGTAAGATGTTGCAGTATGGACACTCTTATTTGAGTCCTGCAGAGTATTTGTATCTAAACCAGAGTCTTCTCCTTCTAATTCTTGGAACTATTCATCTTCAGCTTTAGTTGTTTCCTCTTTAGTATACTCAATATTGCTCACCTCTCTTACTGGGACTCCTTNCAAACTTTTCTTGTCATGACTGAGTGACTCCCCTTGTCACTCTTCTCTCTCTGCTTCTGACTATTCTCCCCCTTTGTTTCTAAAACATTAGCTTTCCTTGACAACCTCTCTCCTCTTGTTATCTCTACAGGATGTCATGTATATCATTTTGTACATCAGAATGTTGTTGTTGCGGATGTTGTTGTCCTGCTAGAACACTACGTAATTGTAGCTCGTATTTTTCATACAACCCTTGGATCTGTCCATTGAATCTCATAGATCTCTAACCAGATGTATCCATATTTATCCAAGATTATTCTTTATTGTACATTGCTCTAAAGTCATTTGAGAAGGTTTATACTATGATTGTCACATGACTGCAATTTATTTTTTTCACTTTGCTCACTCATGTTCACTTGTTCAGTCTTTTTTATACACATATGTGAGTGTCCTGGTTTCTTGAAATTTGTTCTCTGATATTCTATTACCGCAATTTCATTTTTATTCCATGATGCCTACAATCCAAGGCTTTTATGACCATATTCATCACAAGAAAAAACCATTACAAACACTCTCATACCTCCTTTGATTCATCCATGCAGGTGTCTCTCTTCTAAACTTACTTTGAGGTGTATGAGTGGCTTTTGGATGTCTTCCTTGATCTGATCCTCTAAATATTTTAGTATTTCTTTCATTCTTTGAACATGAATAACTTGAGTCATACTTGATCTCCCTTTTTACAAATAAAGGACTTGCATCAGGTTTCTTAGGAGTATTGATTTCTTCCTTGTTGTATCCAAGACCAAATTTGTCATTTGGTGATTTCTGACTATCCAAGATCTCATCTAGGTTCATGGAGCTATTCAAGAACTTGATTTGGGTGTTTTACTTCTCAACCTTCACAACTTCTTCTTCCATCTTATGACATGATTCTTCTTCTACTTCTTCTTTTCTTTCATGGGAGGATTCAATATCAAGATTATTATCTGTCCTTATGCCTTTAGCCACCACTTGTCCTAAGTTTACATTCTTTACCTTACAATCTTTGGACATGAACACCTCTTCACAGCCTCTGTCACACATTTGACTTATACTGAGCAAATTATGTTCCAGCCAATCTACAAGCAGAACATCTTGGGCATCTCCTTTGCCATTACACAAACTCACCATCCATTTACCCTTGATTTTACCTGGTTCATCATTTCCAAAGGTCATATTTCCTATTTTTCTTTTACTTATAGATAGATACTTACTTTTGTCTCCGGTCATATGTTTTGAGCATTCATTTTTAATATACCAGGGGTTCTTTTGTCTTTCAACTAACAACACTAATCCACACTTGTCATTTTCTTTCTTCTTCCAAACCTTGACATTTTTAGCAAAGCGATTCAAATCTGGTTCATAGTTCCTTAAGCGACAGTCTGTAGCTTTATTTCCAAAAATTATTGTAGGTGTAACATTATTTTTCATTGAATAAAGGATCATAATGATTGTTATGATTAACCTGTGTCCTTTTCCTAGCCATCACATGAATTGCAGTCTGTGGTTGTTTCTTAAGTCTGATTTTGTTAATCTATTCTAAGGCACTGATCAATTCTCCTTCCAAGTTAACCACAACTTCTTCATCATTAACATCACTTCCTATGATTTTATTATCATAATCCTCTTTGGACATAAGAATAAATTCATTAACCTTATCTTCACAAGAAGAGTCACTATCTGTATCTTCTGAGGAGTCATCATTGTTTACACATAAAATTTTCTTTTTACCAAATCTCTTGGATTTGTGCTCCTCTTCACCTTCAAAGTTCTGTTCCTTCTTCTTGTGTGGACACTTAGATGAAAATTGAAATATCTTTCCACAGTTAAAACATTTGAAGGGAAACTTGTCTCAGTACTTTCCTAATCCTTTCTTTAGTCTTCTCACAATTTTTTTTTCAATTTCATCATGCTCAGAATCCTCATTCTTATCTTCTTTAAATGATGCTTCTCTAGTGGTATATTTATATTTACTAATCCTCATTTAATAAGAAGTTATATTTCCTATGAGTTGATCAATATGCATAGTCTTAAGATCATTCAGTTCTTCTATTGCAGAAAATTTTGGATTGAATATATCAGGCAGAGATATTAAAATATCATGAACTAAAAATGTGTCTTCGATCTTCTCACCAACACCCTTCATGGCATTCTCTAGCTCTTCAACTCTTAGAAAGTACTTCCCAAATATTTCATCCTCTTTCATCTTTATTTGTTCAAACTGTAATATGTAGGTTTGAAGCTTGACATCCTTTACCTTCTCATTACCTTCATATTTGTCGATGAGTTTGTCCCACATTCCTTTGGCAGATTCTAAGTGCATAACTTTTACAAATTTTGCTTCTACAAGCCCACTCAAAATAACATTCATAGCCTTAGAATTGAAGTTGAATTCTAGCTTGTCATCCTTAGAAGCTAGTACTATTGGCTTTGCATAACCAGTCTCTACCACATCCCAGACATCTGCACCTAAATCTATTATGTAGGTTCTCATCCTAACTTTCCAGAAGCCAAATTTTGTTCCATTGACCAGGGGGACATCATTGGTTGAAGTTCCTCCATGTCTATTCATGTTTAATCTCTAGGATGTACCTTTAAATAAATAGAACTTTCTTTGATACTAATTGTTGGACAACTGAGGGGGGGTGAATCAGTTGTCATTGTTCTTAAACAATTATGCTCGTTTTAAACTCTTTACAGAACACTCAATGACGATCACAATAATGCAGGGAAGTAATCAATAGAATATTCAACATCAATCACACACATGAAATATACAGAAACAGATATTTCCTGAGGAAAAACATAAATGGAAAAACCTCTTCTTCTTGATATGATAAGTAATCTTTATTTTCTGTACATTATCATTCTTAGGAGAACCAACTCCCTTTGAGGCTACCACCTATGTTTTACAAGTAGCAACTTGATGGGAGCACCAAATATATGGTTTCTCTATCACCCACTAGAAGGAAGCACCAACTCCCTTTGTGTTCCAGCACCAACTGGATGGAAGCACCAACTTGTTCAAGATGCAAATTACTGAGAGAACCAACTCTCTATTTTCTCTAGAACCCACTAGAAGGAAGCACCAACTCCCCAAGTGTTCCAAAACCAACTGGATGGAAGCTACAACTTCTAGTTACATAGACACCAACCTGTATAATGAAGAGAAATAGTTCTCCCTTGCACCACCCTACCACCCTAGTTTTTCTGGCTGCAACTAGATGGAAGCTACAAATCCTTGTGTTCAAGAACCCACTTGAAAATATAAGGACAACAATCCTCCCTAGAACCTCCATACCACCCTGAAATATAAATATTCATTACAAAAAATTATTACAATGATATAGTATTTGTTAATGGCTTACAAGTCTCATCACTACTTTGCTACACTTCTCTGCTTTTCCTGCAACAGTGTCTTCCTGCTCGCATCTTCATGGGATTTTTATTCTTCTACTCTATCTCTACATGTGCACCTAGACCTTCTCTTCCTCTCTCAGATATGCATCTTTGTTCTATGTTTTTCTTCTGCCCAACATTTCCATTCTATGCGCTATGCCTCTTCTGTGTGTTTCAGCTACTACTCACAACATGCTTCTACCTGCATCGATAACTCTCCACAAAAACACATTGCGATTTATGTTCATATGCCTTTTTATGCTCTCTGTGTTCCATATAAATTCTATGCACTATGCCTCCACATGCTCTTCACAGTAACTCCCTCTTTTCTTCCAGTCCCGCACTGCATTTATTTCTACCCACATGCATCACCCTCAACAACAACAACAATCTCTTCTCTTTTTTGTGTATATTTATGATGCCTATTCCTCTGCCAAATCCTCCGTACAACTCATCATCTTCTTTTGCGGTTATACTCAGTATGTTTGTCATCAGTGGCTTACCCTGAGATTCTCTGCCTTCTCTGGTACTGTGACTCTTCGTCTTCTCTGTCACAGTCAAACTTTATCCTCTCTGTCGCAGTTATAGACTTTGACACTTTTCAATCTGTTAATTGTCTCTATGATGAGTCCTCATTCCAATCGAAGTTACTTTGAGACTCTTCAGCTTCTCTGGCGATCACCCTCCAGCACCCCGAGTTCTCTGACTGATACAATCACTTCATTCTAGAAGTTATAGCCAGTCAATTATGGCTTCTTTGGCTTCTAATCCCCTTCCTTCATGTGACCACTGGTGGTGACCAAACACATATTCAAAAGGTGCTTCTTGAGCTCATTTTAGTGAGTGCTAGCTAATTTTCATGATATGACCTTGGGCTATGAACTTCATGTGACCAAGTGATTGCGGGTGCATCCATAGGCGGTTTGAGGGAAACCCATTTTTCACCCCACAATTCACTACGAGCCTCCATGCGTCCTTTCTCCAAAACCGTGGTTTCAATTGCGGCACGCTCATGAAAAATTAAGGCCCAAGAAGGTTCTAGCCCCGCAATGGAGCATGACCGTTGATCTCATGATCTTGACAGTGCTCCTGAATGAATGGTTCAGATCTATCCTCTCATGTCTATGGACCAGATCTCACCTTCCTACATCAATGGTTGTGATCAAATCGTGACCTCACGTGTTGGGTGTTTTAACATGAGCCAACCCTAACTCTTCCCCTAATGTGACCACTGGTTGTGACCACACCCCTATTCAAAAAGGCATTTTTCAATTTCGACGATATCTATTGTAAAGCCTAGCGATGTGCTAGCTCCTCCCTTAACCTTCATCAATGTGACCAATAGCTGTAACCCGGGACCAAGAAAGAGGGGTGCATCACTATTTTTCATATCGCGAACTCGTGTTGTGAGTTGCCTCGAAACTCCCAACTCAAGAAACTCCGAAATGCTTCATATTAGATCAACAATCAAGATATCTCCCTCTGATCGAAAACTGCGATTGAATCACGATTTCGTGTATCACGAGTTCCTACAACTCTCACCTTTGACTTCTCCAACTCACGAGTCAGCAAAATTCTTATCTCTCGCCACGTTTCCTCTAGATCCAATGACCCATATCATTTTACGACTTTGCATATCGCGAGTTCCTACAACTCTCACCTTTGAATTCTTTACCTCTCTAGTCAGTGAAATTTTGATCTCTCGCCACATGTCCTCTAGATCCAATGACCCAGATCATTTTACACTTCGCATATCGCAGATTTGGAGGATGGCTCTTGTCCATTATCCTCTTTGCAGTTATATTGGATCTGACAGTTGTTGGTCCTCGGTGCTCAGATCCAATGGATCATATCTGTACTTATCCTCTACGCTTCCTCTGGTCACTGGACTCTGATCTAATGGACATCAAGTATTCTGGATTGGTGATCCAATGGTCACTATCTCTCCTCCTTCTGAGCTTACGCTTCCTCCGGACTTGGAATAATTTCTAACAGTCAAAGGCATCAACCTTTGATCCTTCTGCAAGTCTTGATGAGTTTGGGTCTCATATTTGTTTTTGATAACACTATCTCTCTTGATCTTTGGTAATAGAATTAACCTTAGCCCTGGTGCACACTTGCGCTCTACTTGAAACTATTCATGATCTGTGTGCAACTCTGCATTATCTGCGTGCAACTCTGCACTATCTCTTCTGAGCTTCTCGATCTTTCTCATCTGCATCTTCCTAAAAGACTCCTGGTGCCCACCTGGCACATTATTCCTTTCTCATCTTCTGATCTCTCAAGATTTGGTTCGTTGTTGTTCTTTCTTGTAAACATGTCATTGTTGCTTTTGTTCTTGCCATCAATGACAAGCATACTTTGCATGTAAACATTCCAACATGTTGTGCTAAAGTTTAGATTTGTGCCAAATCCTTTAAACAATCCCCTCCATAAATTGGAGGTAAAATTTGTATCTATTTCCGAGACGATTGTCCTAGGTATCCCATGCAACCTAGAAATTTCCTTCATGAAAATTTCTACAATATTAGCCTCTATATGCATTGTCTTCACAGGCACAAAATGAGAAGCCTTTGTTAATTTTTCAACCACCACCATGATTGAATCATGTTTCTTATTCGTTATGGGTAGTCATGTGATTAAATCCATGGTGATCACTTCCCATTTCTTCTCTAGGATTGGAAATGGCTGCAACAAATGCGTTGGGTGCCTATGCTCAGCCTTCACCTTCTGACATTCCATATGTCGAGCGATGTAATCAACAACATCCTTATTCATTCTCAGCCAAAAGAATTGTCTTTTTACTGCTGTAATTGTTTTCTGGTAACCGGGATGTCCAGAATAAGGAACATCATGCATTTCCTTCAGTACCAAATTCCTCAATTCTCCAGAACTAGGAACATAGATTCAATTTTTATGCATGAGTAATGCATCTTATTTTATCCCATACTCCTTTATTTTCTACTGTACATCTCCTTGCTGTAAGTTTTCCTTTACCTATAGGTAATGCTGGTCTGTAACAAGACCATCTAAAATTCTTCTCTTCAAGTCTAATTGATGCATACTGATAGTAGTAGCATGCATGATATGAACTCTTCTACTAAGTACATCAACAACTTTATTCTCCTTTCCCTTGATATTCTTGATATCAAAGTCATATTCACTTAGAAATTCCAACCATCTTGTTTGCCTGGAATTCAAGGTTGGTTGTTCAAAAGGATACTTTAGGCCAATGTGGTCTGTCCTTAATTTGAATTTATTCCCCATGAGGTAATGCCTCCACATCCTCAAGGCATGAACAATGGCAACAAGTTCCAATTCATGCGTGGCATAGTTCCTCTCATGTTCCTTAAGCTTTCGGGACTCGTATCCAATGGAATTTCCATTTTGCATGAGGAATCCTCCAATTCCTTCCTTACATGTGTCTATACATACCACAAAACTTTCATTTGGGTCAACAATATTTAACATAGGTGCACTAGTAAGTAATTCCTTCAACAAATTAAAATTATTTTCACACTTGAGTGTCCATTCAAATTTAGTTCCCTTATTTTGCAAAGAAGTGATGGGATGAGAAATCTTAGAGAACCCTACTATGAACATTCTTTAGTAGCTAGCTAATCCCATAAAATATCTGACTTCTGAGATATTTCTGGGTGTTGGCCATCCTCTAATGGTTTCGATCTTATCTGGATCTACTGATTTGCCCTACTTTGAAATAATGTGTCCCAAGTAATGGATCTTATTTTGATAGAAAGAACACTTACTCAACTTGGCATACAAGTTATGTTCTCTCAGTACTATCAATACCAGTCTTAAGTGATGTTCATGATCCTCTTTAGAATTACAATATATAAGTATAGAATCCAGGAATACTATGAAAAACTTATCCAAATAATTTATGAATATGCAATTCATTAAGCACATGAAGACAGCTGGTGCATTGGTCAGTCCAAATGGCACCACTACAAATTCATAATGCCCATACCTAGTCCTAAAGGTTGTCTTATGAATGTATTCTTCTTTGATTCTTACCTGATGATATCCTGCCCTCAGGTCAATTTTTGAAAATATATTTGCTCCTCTTAGCTGATCAAAGAGGTCATCAATTCGCGGTAGAGGATACTTGTTCTTTATAATGTACTTGTTTAGCTGTCGGAAGTCAATACACAACCTCAAGGTTCCATCCTTCTTTTTGAAAAAAAATACTGGTGCTCCCCAAGGTGAAACACTTGGACGTATGTACCCTTTCTTCAACAATTCCTCCAACTACATTTGTAATTCTTTTAACTTTGGTGTGCTCATTCTATAAGGTGTTTTTGACACTGGGGAATCTCCTGGCACTAAATCAATTGAGAAATCTATCTCCCTTCTTGGTGGAAATCTGGGTATTTCTTGGAATACATATTCAAATTCCTGTAGTACCGAGAAATCTTTGAGGCTTGGCCCCTTTCTATTATCTGGCTCTTCCACATGAGATGCATACAATTGACATCCTTTCCTAAAACATCTTTTTAGTTGTAAGGCTAAAATCTCCCTTATAGAGATGGTTCTTGAAACTCCTTTCACAGTGCTCTGTTTTCCATTTCCATCAAGACATGTAAATGTCTTGTTATGACAATCTAGGACAACATGATGCTTATCCAACCAATCCATTCCAATCAGAATATCATAAGACCCCAATGGTATGATATTTAGATCAATACTAGTATTCATGCCATTAAGACATATGAAACAACTTCTAACCATATCATCGATTCTTCTTTTGGTTCCAGTGGATAATTGAACCAAACTTGCTTTCCCAAGTTTGATTTTCTGCAAATGTAATCTATCCACTATATTAGGATCAATGTAGAAATGTCTTTCTCCTGAATCAATCAAAATAGCAACAGGCTGATTTATGATCTTAACTTCCACCTCGATCATATTGGATTGGTACTCTGCTTGTTGATCATTTAAAGATGCATAGATTCTTTCCATATCTTTGACTGTTGTAGCCTCTTGGATGTTGTGCATAGTCTTCACTCTGTCCTTTCTGTGTGGGCAATCCTTGTACAGGTGATCTTCCTTGCATCCCCATAATTGGATTGGTGGTCTTGCCCTTTTTCCCAAGGAATCTTCCTTCTTGAAATCTCCCTTAGCATATTGATCTTGATGGTTCCTATTAGGCTTATTCCTATTGAAGGAAGGTTTGAATCCTTTCCTCCTCTGATCGGAGTTCACATTTTTATTACCCTTCCAAGATTTCTGTAGAGATTCTCTTCCCTGGCCTTGCTCATACAGGTATTCAACCTTCCTGATGGCCTCAGTCAAGGTCTTGGGTTAATCATACTTGATATTTTCCTTATAAAAGGCTGGCAGTCCACTTAGAAATCTTTGTATTTTCACTTTCTCATCACCAATGAACTTGAAATACTTTAATAGTCCCAATATATTCTTCTCGTACTCTACCATAGTCATGCTTCCCAAGCTGAGCTCAAAGAACTCTTGCATTTTCTTGTCATAGAAATGCTCTGAGAGGTACTCCTTCTAGAAGTAATTCTTGAACTGCTTCCAAGTGATCCTAATTTCATTAACATGTTCCACTTTCTTCAGTTGGTCCCTCCACATTGTAGCTTTCTCATGTAAATGGTAGGTGGAAATCCTGGCATCCAGATTGGAAAAATAGTTATGCCACTAAAAAAATTTCCTGAGCCCAAGAAACCATGCTTAAACATCATCTTCCATTTCTCTTTCTCCATCGAAGGAAGGTGTCTTGAGCTTCCTCATCTCTCCTTGCAAACTATCTACCTCTTGCTTCCTTCTTTGGTGTCTGACAGGAGACGCCTCTGGACTGCTTGGGGGATATTTTGATGCATAAAACTTTCCTTCTGAGTAAGGATGTGGGTGGTGTCCATGAGCTCTTCTGGAACTTCTGGAATAACCAACTCTTCCATGATCATACATTCTTTCATGGAACCTACCTTCTTCCTCTTGTCTTGACTTTGATCCCTTCTTCATTTGTCTCTGCAACTGATTTAAGATTTTCAATGCTCAATCATTTATCTGACTTTTCTCTATCATCAGTCTCTTGTTGTCTTCTTTGTAGATCTACACTTCCATATTCAGTCTTCTTACCATTTCTATTAACGTTTCCTACTATCCTTTTCCCTTGCGTCGATTAGACTCTGTCTCTGCATTACCAACTCTGGTATTCTGGCCTTCAGCCTCCTTATCATGATTGGAAACTCCCTCGCCTTCTTCCATTTCCTCAATATGCATCCTGAGTTGATGTGCTTAGACACCTTAATTCTGCAAAATGTGCAAGAGAACATTTTGTTAGAATTATGCATATGATAAACAAAATTTCCAAACCATGCTACAGGTCTCTTTCTTTTATTTTCATGGAGATCATATCCCCATTCTATGAAAATAACAGTGTCCTGTTATCCTTAGCGGATATAGAATTTCATCCTGTACAGGTGATTCCTTCAAACCACCTTCCCAGGTTACCACGGATAAACCCTTCCTTAGCACTTTTCTATCTCGAAGACAACCAATTCAACCCTTAGCCCTCCTTCCCTTAACTCTCAATCTTCATATGACCATGGCCATAACCCTACGCTTAGCTGAAAAAAAATTCTTGTCCAAAGCTTCGGGACTTCGAAACTTTCAGCCAGGACCAGATTAACAGTCCTCATCCTCTTTCATGATCAACGATCAAGATCCACTTCAGGACTCCGTGCTTCGAGAGTCTCAACGTTTCCTCGCTTGCCTCCTCCTGAAACACTTTTACCCAAATTTCATGATTTGTCGATGGGTGTCCTCCCTTAGATCAACGGTTGTGAATCGCTTCGGCCTTAGGGCTTCAAAAGTTTCAAACTTTCCTCCTGCAATTTATCTCAGAGTGCTTTCACGTGAAGTCGACGATCCTTCGATGCGTGTCTTCTGAAATCAATGGTCGATATGTACTCCGGCCTTCAGGCCTTTGGGAATTTTCGAACCAATGCAACCTATCACATCTTTCCCCTCTCGAGTGCCTAGTCTCTGGATTGCACGATTTTTTGCCACATGGAGAAATATTGGAAGCAGACACATGGCCCAATCGGGTGGGTGAGACGTGTCATGTTCTAACTGAATTTTCAATACTCCAAATGCTCAGAACTTACTGACATGTGGCACACATACCATGTGTCCACATCATCCCAGGTGACGTTCGCAAGCCACAACACTTCAAAAATTATGTGGTCCACATCACCTTCTGGTGACGTCATCGTGCCCCCTCACTTCGGCTCTTCAGGATTCGAGACTTCGGGAGTTTCCATACTAGAACACTTCCAATTCTCCTGAAATCTGAATTCCCGAACTGACGAATCTATCGCCATGTGTTCTCCTGGATCGGATGACTAAATTCACTTCGAGTCTTTGGTTTTTAGAAATCTACTATTTGAAAACTTATCTGGCCCCATCGAATTTTATCTGAAGCCCTAGATCTGGTGACATGTGGCTCTCGACAGATCAATGGCTGAGATCCTTGTGGGTCCTCAGGTGATCTGAAAATAGGGGGCTAACTTGTTTTTCTATGGAAGCACCCTCTACTCCATTAAAATAAACTTTAGGACCTTGCTCAATGTCTTAGTTGTGCAAGAGGATTTATGTGTCAAGTTTAGGATTTTGTTAGGTGTTTATGTGTGAGGTTTTTGAAAGGTTCAATATTTTGATTAAATAATACAAAAGAAAACATAAGTTGCAGCAAATAATAACCAACAAAACTCGAAACAATAACAACATGATAAAGGAGTTCACCCCCAAATGAGCTACATCTCCTTGAGCCTCCATCAATGGACTAGGCTCTCTGGGATTAGTTTGTCTAAAATTATTTTACAAGCTATTGATCAGCTCCAATGGATTTACTGACTGTACCATTGGGTTCAGAATACATAAAAACCCCAAAAATGACATGTTCCAATGAGTTCAGAGCATATCAATTAGTCAATATTGACTATTCAGTCACTGAAAATGGACTTGGGCTCCCCTGGGCATGGCCTCCTTCAATGGTGGCCCTAAGCTCCCTAGAGCTCTCTGAAACTTCCCTGTAACAAAACCTGCAATAGAATTCTCCAAATTCCTTTGAAAACTGTACCAATGGATTCATAACATCCAAAACCCCCTAGTTGGGCATTTGCGACACCTCATTTGGCCAAAAAATGAAGAAGATAGACCTCCTGCAATTTTTCTCCTTCAAGCTTGTTGTCTATGGTTCGCCAAAACACACCTCTATGTGAGTAACCTGGCTTCTAAGCATTTCCCATGCTTAAACCCATCATTCACGCCGTTTCCACAAAACACGTGAATTCGTCGCACCATTAGGGAACTCAGCCCCCAAAACGCGAAGGTGTTGGACGTGTGGTTGCCATGTGACCACGTCCCACACAAATACTGACACCCGCTCCAATGACCGGATATGTGACAAGTGGAAAACGATCGAGAGTGATCCGTGTGCAAGTTTAAAATCCCACGCAAACTGTGTGGTGTGGTCGTATGGTTAAACACATGTGAACGGGGGCTGGGGCTAAGCCCCAGCCCGGACCCCCTGCATTATATAACACATGTTTTAATTTAAAAGAAATGAAATACATACTATGGTAAGAAACATAGTGCGGGCGTACCGGTAGCCCAGGATTTTCCAAATCTTTGCAATGTCTGGGAGGGGTTCGACCCCCATGGACTCCACAAATATTTTAAACACAAAAACAGGGTGCCACGTGGAAGCCCATGCCTGGGCCACGTGGCACCATACAACTTGCCCAATTAATGCCATGTGTCATAAATTAATTCGCCCACATTTTCTGCCAACGCATAACTTGCCACAACAACATCTTCCAACCTAGATGACACGTCACCTTCCATGTGTGGGTTCGTACCCTGCCATGTCAGTTGTATAGACTATATGGACTGTACAGTCGACAATTTTTTTTGTCTGTTTGGAAAAATGGACAGAACGCAATATCTCACTCATACGACGTTCGTTTGAACCCGTTCGAAGTGCATTGGATTCATGAGGATGAGGAATACGCACTTGTTCATTTTGAAGTGATTCCGAGCACTTTATTTTTGGGCTAAATTTTGACCCCTAGTCCAAATTCTGATCACACCTTCCCACTGAAAGGCTTTTGGACCCACAAAAGCTAATGATTATCTTCTTGAGCTTCAATACTCTTCTACTTCCAAGTTCTATCAACTGATTCTACTTGAAAATGATTTTTGGCAATCACTTGGGTACCTTGACATGCCTTGCACTGCAACTGGATATGTCCCTCAACCACTATTCTCTGGCTCCTGCTGACCCACTGTTCTCTTTGTGCTTGGAATACTTTCAGCCTTCCCACTGAGAATCAAGTCCCTCTTTTGAACTCTTTAGAGTCAACACAATCTGCTCTACAATGGCTGCAAAATACTTTATTGTGACATCTTGTCACAATCCAAGAAAACCATCAATCTTGAAAACAAACTTTATACAAGAATGAAAATGATGCCAACCAAGTCTTTTGCTATTCAAGAAATAAATGTCGCATCTTGTACTTCATCAAAGTACATGGAATTTTCCTGCATCTTGGTGTACTCAAAATTGACTTACAAGTGGACAAATACCATCGACTAAACATAAGTTGACACTAGTACATATTGTAAAAATTATGACGTTTTATTTGCGGCGTTATGGACAAAATTGTCCATATTGTCGCAAAAGAGAAGAAATTTAAAAAAAAAAAAATCATATTTCCCGATAACGTCGATCTTGCCATGTTGACGTCTCTCTTTCCACGATGACGTCTCTCTTTCCACGTTAATGTCTCTCTTGCCACGTTTTCCACCGGAACGTCTCTCTTGCCACGTTTGTGACATAGACGTCATTCTTGCCACATTTGTGAAGATTTATGTCATAATTGCGATGTTTTGGAAACTAGGTTTTCCTCTCCAACGATCACCTTAGTATGTTGAGCATGTCAAAATACTAACGGTCACCTAGGTTTTTTTTACGTCGGAATTGCGATGTTACAAAATCTATAAATATGTTGCAATTGACGGATGTTGCGACAAGTTTGCTATAATAACGACGCTTTGGGGTCATAGCAGTTAGTGGTTAGAATGTTTTAGGGTGTGGTTTCCATGTCATGAGTTATAGGGGTAAATGATTATAGTGTGTAAAGGGTTAGAATATATTTGGGACC
>SNQJ01S0028361.1:25829-40598 GCA_010110895.2 Picea sitchensis
AGAAGGTGGCATCATGTGAGATATTGCTAATGAGTATTGATGAGAGAGAACCTTGGGATTCATCCTATTATCTATAGTATCAGTAGAAGAACTTTTACCTACAAGATTATTATTGAAGTCAAATCCAGACTCCACTTCTTAACCTTCTCCTTATGAACTATATGTAATGAACTAGTAATGAACTAGTGTTGCATCTTGATTGACTGATTGTTTATGTCATTAATGGTTTTATAGGACGTACAAGAAAATAGGTATTTGTCATATCTATCTTCATTGAGTGAGGGAAGTTCAGGTAGAATAGAGGAAAATGAGACATCTAGTAGGTCTAACAGGTGGAGATCAACTAGAGGTGAGAAGATCAGAAGATTTCCATATTTTCATGTGAGTTATGGAAGTAACTCTTTAGATATGTATATGTTGAAGAATTGGTGTTGATGAATATCACATACATAATTATATTTTGTAATACGGTTTGTTTTTGTAATTGGAATTTAATGTGGGCATACCCAAGGCATTCTAAGAGAACATGTTTTTTTATCATCCACCTTCTTAGTATCACAAAGATGATAAATTATCTTATCCCACGACATTTTAGAAATTGTCCAATTCCCTATTTCACTATGGAACTCATGAAAGTTTGTCCTTATTAAACAAAATTTTAGGAAGTAATTTTTAAATGTATAATATATTTGTTTAAGTGCTATATAACACTGACTTAAAAAACTTGGGGTTTTTGTTTCAATAGTTTGATGAGGACATCAAGATAGGATTATGATTTTAAATACTAGGAATTTGATCTTAAAATTCTATTATGAGTATCCATTGGTTGAGTGATGATGGACCTTTTGTGCTAGTTGAATGATTTTTTCTAGTTGAAGCTTTGATTTTATGTTTCCTAGGATTGATGTGAGATATAAAGCGTGTTAAAAATCGGTATACCTGATGTATTTTTTGTGTTAAATCAGAACTTGAAAATGACTTGTTCATTAATTGTCCACAATTTTTGACAACGAGAGGCAACAGGTGTGGGGGGATAGTCTGTGATCACGAAGGGAATATTATTGTCCACTATGCTTGGGGGTTAGGGAAAACTTCAAACAATACCTTTGTGGCATATTATTTGTGGCAAGGTAATACCACAGAGGGAGTAATACCACAAAACTGGATCAGATTAAACCGTAAACCATGATTTATACCCAATGTGAGGGCAAATTCGCTACCAGAAATTTCCGTATTTCTGGAAATGGGGAAAATGGAAGCTTGGATCTCCAAAATGCAAGAGTGAAACACATTTTTTTTCTTCTCTCCCTCTTAAAAACCCGGGCTAACCCTCTACACTATTTTTTTTTTAAAATAAATTAGGGATGAAAAATAAAAGTTAAAAAAAACCACTCCAATATAAAAAAATCGCCCAATAAAAATTTGGAACCCCTTTAATTTCACCCCTGAGTGAAATTTCACCCCTAAAATCACCCATGAAGGCAAACCAACAATTTTGGATTGAAAACTAGAAAAAATATTATTTTCTTAATGAAATTTTCAATATGAGATGCATATATTGCACAATCCAAGTGTAGTAGGATTTTTTCGGGTTGTTTAATCTCATTATTGAATTAACATAGAATATCAAGAAAAAATGAATCACCAATTCAAATTGGAGAAGGAGAAAAACATCGACCAGGAGGGAAATGCAAATTCTTAGATACAATTTGTGAGTGAAAACGAGGTGGGACTCGCGCCCATTCAAGGTTTTATGCTCGTGCCCAAATAAAATACTTTCAAGGAGACTCACACCCTTTAAAGGAGAATCGTGCCCAAGGAGATAGCTTGTGGAGGGCACAGGGAGAGAGTTCACTAGCTGGAAGGTTAGAGAGAGCTCGCGGAGGGAACCGGGAGAGAGAGCTCACAGAGGGCATCGGCCATGAGAGAGAGATCGCAAAGAGAATGGTAAGTTGTTAAAAATACTTCTCTGTATTCTGCTCGGAACGGTTACTTGAAAAACCCTCCCACACTTTGGTTCTGAACCCTCGAATTGATTTTGGAATCAAACAAACCCTTACCATAACTTGACTCAAACCCTCGACTCGATTGCTTCGAACCTGCCTTAGTAAATTTCTTCCACAACTTGGGCCGAAACCTCGATTTTCTCTACATAGAAAATCCTTCCACAACTCGGAATAGAAACCTCGGCCCTAGTTTTCTTCGAACCTGAACTTAATAAATCTTTCCAAAGCTCAGCTTAGAACCTTGGGTTTGATCACTTCGAATCTCTTCCATAACTTGGGCTTGAGACATCGACTTTCTTGCTTCATATCTCTTCCAGAACTAGGCCTAGAATCTTGGCTTGCTCTGAGCTTGGTTTAATGGAAATCCCCCCATAGTTCGGCTTGGTTTAATGGAAATCCCCCCATAGTTGATGGTAATGGTTATGAGGTTCAAAGGAATGGTTCAATCACTTCTCATGCTACCAAATGTGTGGAAGCCCTGACAGCTACAAAATGGGTTTTCATGGATAACCAAATGTGTGGAAGCCTTGGCAGCTACAAAATGGATGGATAACTAGTGAAAAGTCAAGGAGGGAAGTAGAAAGTAGAGGTAGACAAATTTAAGTATTCTCATGTTTTCTTATGGTTAATGTAATTTGTGTTCAATGTTGTTAGTATTCTTATACAATTAGGTCATGTGTGCATTCCACTCATCCTATAAATGATCAAGTTGTGAGAAAGGGCATTAGATCCCTCTCATAATCACCTCAATTCCTATGTTGTTAGAAAGTTCATGTGTTTCTTATACTCATGTTATTATTCTAAATACAACACCTATTTGGTAACAATTCCTCTCACCAAATCCATTCTAGAATGGTGTAACAATGTTAGGGTTACATTAAAGCATGAAGAGTAATTATGACAACAGTCCAACCTACTTGTTCGAACAATAATTGCATTGGGTTTCCATTTTTGGAATGCAATGTAATTAAAATAAGATTCAAAACCACATGTGACCCAAAGTAATCATGTTAAGCTTCTAGTTGGAATGTGTAGCATAATTATGTCGGGCTACAAACCATGCAAAAGGTAAGAAAAACACATAATTATTCCACAAGTTTGTCATAGATTATAAGACAAGAACATAGCCAACATATTCCTTGAAAGACTCTTTGCCATGCCCACTCTGAGCATATCCAGAAATCAATGCAATCCATGAAATAATGTCATGTTTAGGCATTTTCTCAAAGACTTTGTGAGCATCTTCTATTTTTTGGCATTTAGCATAAAGAGTAACTAGAGTATTCCCAATTGAGAGGTCTGATTCAAACTTCCTTTTCAAAATACAAGCATGGATTCCCTTTCCATGTTCYAKATCTCCAAGRGATGCACATRAAMTTARCASACTAGCAAACRTGAATTGATCAGGCTTTATGCGAGCCCTTTTCATCTTACAAAAGAGTTCAAGGGCTTCATCATAATGCTCATTTTTTGCATATCCTGCAATCATGGTTGTCCATAAAACAACATCTTTCTCGAGAATGTTATGAAACACTTGAAATGCATCCTCTATCATCCCACATTGATCATACATGGTGACTAGGGCACTAGCTAGACATATATCTGGCTCAATTATAACTTTAATAATGTGGGTATGAAGTTGCATACCTAATTTGACATCAACAAGGTCACAACATGCCTTAAGTACAGTCACAATAATTGGTTGGTTTGCAGTCATTCCTATTCGCTGCATTTCACAAAAGTGTGAAAGAGCCTTCTCACCACAATTGTTGTGGGCATATCCTGAAATAACTGCAGACCACGAGCCCATGTCTTGTTTGGTCATTAGGTAGAAGAGTTTTCTCACATCATCTGTACTACCACATCTACTATACATGTTAAGGAGGCAATTTCCCATTGAAACATCCAACCCATATCTAGTTTTAATGATATGGGTATGGATCTCCTTACCATATCCTAAAGTTTAGAAACTAGCACATGCCTGGAGAATACTTGCAAAGATGAATTGATCTGATTTCATACCTGCTCATTGCATTTCCTAGAAGAGGTCCAGTGCCTCCTCTCCAAAATTAGCCTGAGCATATCCTATAAGCATTGCACTCCATAAGATCAAGTCATGTTTGGTTTCTATTTTGAACACTTTGTGTGCATACTCTATGCTACTGCATTTAGCATACATGGTAACGGGGGCACTAGCTAGAGATATATTTGACTCAAATCCAATTTTGATCACATGGATGTAAATCTCTTTTCCCTATTCCAGAACACCAAGGTTTGCACAAGCCCAAAGAACACCGACAAACTTAAATATGTCCAATCTCGGGCTTAGATGACACATTTCAGAAAAGAGTTCAAGGGCTTGCAGATCAAGTTCATTCTGCACACATGCTGCAATCATTGAATTCCACAATGTCAAGCTTACTGTGGCCATTTCATCAAACACTTTGCATGCATAATCTACAATCCCATATTTTTCATACATTGTAACAAGATCACACCCCACAGAAACATCTGACTGAAATTTAGTTTTAGCAATGTGAGCATGCAAATCCCTCCCCTGATCGACAACTCCAAGACTCACACAAACTCCTAGAATGCTAGCCACTAAACTCCAATGGAAAGGGCCTTTACTCCGATATTTTTCCTTAATGCCACTAAACTCCAACAGAAAGGACCTTTACTCCCATATTTTTCCTAAATGCCACTAAACTTCAACGGAAAGGGCCTTTACTCCCATATTTTTCCTAAATGCCACTAAACTCCAACAGAAAGGGCCTTTACTACCGGTCACAAGGCAATGTCGCAACCTAGGCCACTTTATCCTTATAGTTCCAAGTCTAGTTTTACGTTTGCAGGTGACATTAGTTGTGACAGCCATAGCGACAATGCAAGCTAGAATTATGTAAAAAATGTTCAATTTTTTCCTTTTCACGAGATGCTTCCTATTATCACTATGTGGCAAGTGTTATCTTCCACAATCTGGGAATATTACAATGCAATGTAATCAACTTGCAACACTCTAGAAAGATCCCTCTAGCTAAGAAGTCACGGGTGGGGGGTATTTATTCCACCAAAGTCACCTAAGTTTTGGTCAATTTCAATAGTAGGGGAGCTTGTAAGTTGTAACATTGAATAAGCACCAAAATGGTTCACTGTGAGAGCAAGGAAGAAAGAGGTGTTGTAGCAATACTCCTAGCGTTGCATTTCAAAAAGAATGTTTTCACATCAGTAAGATATGTCCTAAATTAGTGTAAGTTTTGTTCAATTTCCATAGCAGGGGAGCTTGTAAGTTGTAACATTAAATAAGCACCAAAATGATTCAAGTATCATTAGAGTCCGTGAAGCAAGGTTGAATATTTTTTACCCACATGTCAATCCAATCACTCTAAATTTTTCCTAGATTCCATTAATCTCCAATGTAAAGGGCCTTTACTAGCAGTCAAAAGAAATTTTGCAAACATCATGTCAGTGAATATATCACCAAATATCTGGAAAGAAACTTATCAGCAACATCAAGGATAATATTGGAAAATATCAACAAACTTAAAAAAAATATAAAAATATTCAATTTTTTTCAATTTTTTAAACATCTAAAGCAACCTCCTCCCTCTAGCCCTTTTATGGGTAAATATAACTGTGGATAACCCCTTTTTTTCTCAATCCCCTGCTTTCCCTCAATGACAATGTTATTGATATAACCAACAATGACATCTGCATGTGGTCTAGATTTAGGTTTCGCGGGGTCAATGTTTGACCAAGGTGCATCCGAAAATATTTCATATAGGATCTGAGATTGAGAGTATATCAAGTCCAACTGTTGGGCCCTAAATATAACTTCTTCATCAAAGGTTACCCCCGAAGTAGAGACATCCTTGGAGATATAAGGAAACAAGGATTTCATAAACCATTCTAAGAGGAACTCGGGAGGAATATTGGCCTTGATCATCCTCTTTCACCTTTGCCACTCTTGGATATGATCCGAGATGTGGGTATCTTTTTCTTGCGTAAGCATTTACAAAAAATCATTGTTGGCATCGGACTAGACCGAAAGTTAAAAGTGGTTGAGAAAGACCATTGCGAGATCATGAAAAGTACAAAAAGATGATCTCTATAATTCGATATACTAGTTTGCAACAACTCCCATAAGAGTGCGTTGAGAAAGTTGTAATCGAATGGAGTAATCATTCAACAAGTTCAACAAACACCATAAGTGAAATATTTTGACGTGGTTTCCTATATCCTTTCTACCTTTTCCTTTGGACTTAGAAATGTCTAAGGGTAATTTGGTGGGGACCGGGTGCCAGTTCATATCATGACACACTGGGTCATTCATTAGTTTCGACAAATATGACATGTTTAGAGTTGCTAGAAAAGGGAGCCTCTGTTACAACATTGAATTCCAACTACCAGGATTGGAAGCCTCGGGTTGGTTGGCTATCAGAAAAGAAAATCCTAGATTGTGACTGGCACCAAGTTTCTAGGAAGAGCTCATTGATTGGATAGGGTTTCGATAAATACCATGAGATCCTTGATGAAAAGGAGAAAAACTTTCGCCCATCGAGTTTCCAAAGGACTGAAAAGGGTTTCCCCCTATTGACATCTCTTTCAAAGGAAAATTCCCTTGTGTATGATTCAATTGAATCTGGAAAGGGTTTCCCCCTAATGATTGTTGATGTTTTGGTAGTTGCAGGAGGTATTGACCTCCATGGATAAACCTTTGACTAGAATAGAATATTTCGGAAGCAAGAGAAAACCTAAACAGATGTGTGTAAACCCTAGAATACAAGTCGGCTCAACAGAATAAGATATATATATATATATCTAGAAAATGACAAGTCGACCCTGTTTGAAGAGACACATGTTCACCTGGCCAGATTAGTATAAATAGGAGGCGCTCTAGCTCATTTGTAAACACACTCAGTCATCCAGAAGCAAGGTGCAAGTGTTGAGGCGGAGCTGTAGTAGCTGCAAGTGTGCAATAATTCCCCGTTCAGTATTTTGGTACTCTATCTAGCTACCCTGGTTTATCTGTTGGTTCTAGTGAGGCTTCTCAGAATCATTTTTTCTGTCAAAGGTTAAGGTGCTTGGGGGTGGCTTTGTGCCTATTGTTGGGTGACAATGGTGTAGCATTGTCTATGGTGAAACGAGCACAATATTATAACAGGTTATGGGCCCACACCACCTTCAAAACAATCTAACCATTGGAAGGTAGATCCATAGCTCTTTGTCAAGCTCATTGTAGCACAATTGCAGTTGCAACTAGGGTTTATGATCTTGCAACAACAACAAACCCTAACCTGATTGTTTGGGTACTTTAATTAAAGTTGTTTAGAATAAGAACTGAAGGAGTTCAGACTGTGCTATACGTCACTTCATTCCAATGGAAGCGCAAGCTCAGGTTGAGTAAGAGGCCTAAAGCCATACTTTGGTACCAAGTGGCTCTTTATCTTCAAGAGCATGACCATGTTGTGGTTTTGATGAATCAAATTTTGGAATTAGCAGAGATTTTATGTTTACCTAACCCTAATTCGATTATGTAATCGTGCGAGAGGTATTAAATTTAGGTTTTTTGTAATGAATGGTGGCACAAAGCAACAACGATATGCTGGTGGTTGTGTCGATGAGTGAGGTATATAGTAGTCTGGTGGAGAAGGTCGATAAGAAATTCTCTTGCGTTATGGATTTTCTAGCCTACGGCCGAAGCATGTACGACTCTTATTTCCATGAGGTCTTCAAGGTTTACATTAAATTGTGGAAGTTTCAGCAGGAGAACAGGCAGAAATTGGTGGAGGTGGGGCTCAAGCACTGGGAGATCAGTGAAATTGCATCCTGGGTCATGCAAATTTATTATAGCTAGTACTAGAGGATGAGCGAGGTGAGTTATCTATCGAAGTATTATATCTTCTATGAGGCGATCTTGAGCCGCGAGTTTTTCAAGGAGAGCAGCCAGGAACTTGGCTTGGCTAACAAGCAGCTCTGCTGTTATGCCTGCTTCATTCTCGTTTGCCTCATTTTCAATTGCAGGGAGATGGTCCAACATCTTCTTAACCAGTTTCAAATGCTTGTCGATGAATATCACCAGACTTTTCAGGATACTAGTGCTAAATAATGGAAGCAAATAGTACAAGAAATTGTTCGTTTTGTGAAAGCAGATACTACATTCCAGAACAATAGGCCTTTACGAATGCTTTAGTGTTTAGAGTGGGAGCCAAGTGGGATATTATACCATCCATGAACATCAAACTCAAGAATGAATGGATCATTCATTTGACAAGGTGTTTCAAGCCGCATGAACCTTATGGATGATATAACTGATCCAACTTTACCCCTAAATCCACGCAAAGCTATCCTATATCGGCCCACTGCTATGCATTTTTCTAGTTGTTATCCTATGTATTCCAAGAAGGTTACCACAAAAAGAAAGACTTGAAAGGAATAAAAGGGAGTCAAACGTCAAAGGGAGTCAGTGATTAGGAAGAAGCAAGGTTTCATGACACTTTGCAGGATGCATAGGCACATGCAACAGACGAAAACATGGTTCGAGGATTCTCTCAGTTAGAGGGAGTTGATGGAAAAATTCGAAAAGAAGGATCTTGTAGGCCTTTGTGCCGAGTTGTAGGATTCATTTCGAGTTGTAGGCCTTGTTCCGAGTTGTAGGCCTTGTGCCGAGTTGTAGGCTTCATGGCGAGTTGTAGGCCTTGTGTCGAGTTGTAGTCTTCATGCCAAGTTGTAGGCCTTGTGCCGAGTTGTAGGCTTCATGTCAAGTTGTAGCTTCATGTTGAGTTGTAGGCTTCATGCCGAGTTGTAGGCCTTGTGCTGAGTTGTAGGCCTCTCTAAGTGGTTGGAGTGGTTACAAATAGTTGTAAACAAGAAATAAGGGGTCAGGAATTGGGGGAACCCATAAACCCCGCACAAAAATACGTAAAATATTATTTTTTTTAAGCCAAATTAAGGTGTACGTGCCCTGCAATGGAGCAACATGTGTATGTATGTGCTCTGCATAACTAGTAGGGCACGTATATGTTAAAAAATTAATTTTTTTGATGAATTAAGAGGAGGAAAAAGGGGATTACGGTCTGCAAGTGGGAAAGAGAAGGGATAAGATGGCACCAATGCATATGTGGTGGCAATTGTTGCTATAAAAAGTATGCAATTCACAATGATAATGAAAGAGGCCTCTCCATTATGTCTTTCTTTTTAGAATATTTAGCTCAAGAACGTAAATCTCGCACATTGTTTCAATGTTGTCCCCTCTTATGGTGAAGTTTTCTCATTCCTGTCATGTTATCTTTTATTCCTTTCATGATTTTTTAGAAGTTTGTCATTTCTATCATGGGAGTTGCTCCATGTTCATGTCCATTTCAAATTCATGATTGAACCAACCCTTTGATTTATTCCCTTCAATTTGAGCTGGCCCTTTCTTCCCTATAAAACAATGAATAAAGAAACATGTTCTACCGAACTGAGTGAGGAAAAGGAACAATTCTGAAACCACCCTTACCCTAGCCGCGTTTAGGTAGCTCTTTATTGATAACACTTTTTGTTTAGGTGTTTCCCTACCCTAGAGTATTATGTTTTGAGACTCATGAAAATGAATGCCAATTCAATGGTCTTGAAACAACGCTAGTTGGAGGTAAATCCCACCATGAGAAGAGTGTTCGTTGGCACTCTGATATCTCTCCTTCAGGGGTCCGAAGACTTTCCACCAAATCTATCGCTAGTATAATTTGGTTATGGTCATCTCTGAAATAAGAAGGGGGGTCTTGTTTGCAAGTGAAGGATTCAGTAAGCACTGAACTTAGCAACCTTGTTCAATTTATGTATCAATCGACTTTTCACAGATTCCATTCATGAGAAACCAGAACAAAGACACTTGACCAATCACTAGGGAAAAGCGTCTCTTTTGCGTTAGGCAGGGGGCTAAATATGTAAGGGAAAAACGTCTCTTTTTCGCTAGGCAAGGGGATCAGTACACAAGGGCGGGCTTGGAGTGCACAAATAAATCATAAAAAGTGGAGCAGATTGGAGACAATAGAGGGTTCCATCTCAAAAAGTCCGAAAGGCATTATTTTTGAAGATACAAAGGCAAACAAGGTCCTACCTCTATAATACCCTCCTTTTCCACAACAATGGATGAGCGAAGGAGATCTGATCCCTGAAGCAATATGCTATTTCTCTCCAACTTTCCACCGACAATGGCTTTAATATTTCACTTGCTTGGGCAGGTTGGGATGAAAAAGAAACATGGCAGCTGCCACCTATTGAGCAGGAGGAGTTTTGAGTTAGTGAATAAGAAGACATGTAGAGAGAGAAGATTCATCGATTGGTGATGAAAAAATGACAATTTCTTATAGGCTTTGGACAAAGGACAAAAGCCTCTAGAGGAACCTCCCCTTAAAGAATACCTTTGGTGTAATAAGAATTTATGGTCAAATTTCGACCAAAAGCTAAATAAAGAACACAAGCTAAATAAATAACACCTTCAGTTTAATAAAAATTTATGGCAAAATTTCACCCACAAGATGGATAAAGAACACCTTCAGTCTAATATAAATTTATGGTGAAATTTCGCCCACAAACTAAATAAAGGAACACCTTCGATGTAATAAAAAATTATGGCGAAATTTAATCCAGAAACTAAATAAAGAATATCTTTGGTGAAATAAAAATTTATGATGAAATTTCATTCACAAACTAAATAAAGAACACCTTCGTGTAATAACAATTTATGACCAAATTTTGTTTAACCTTTGTCCCACAAACANAAAAGTGGAGCAGATTGGAGACAATAGAGGGTTCCATCTCAAAAAGTCCGAAAGGCATTATTTTTGAAGATACAAAGGCAAACAAGGTCCTACCTCTATAATACCCTCCTTTTCCACAACAATGGATGAGCGAAGGAGATCTGATCCCTGAAGCAATATGCTATTTCTCTCCAACTTTCCACCGACAATGGCTTTAATATTTCACTTGCTTGGGCAGGTTGGGATGAAAAAGAAACATGGCAGCTGCCACCTATTGAGCAGGAGGAGTTTTGAGTTAGTGAATAAGAAGACATGTAGAGAGAGAAGATTCATCGATTGGTGATGAAAAAATGACAATTTCTTATAGGCTTTGGACAAAGGACAAAAGCCTCTAGAGGAACCTCCCCTTAAAGAATACCTTTGGTGTAATAAGAATTTATGGTCAAATTTCGACCAAAAGCTAAATAAAGAACACAAGCTAAATAAATAACACCTTCAGTTTAATAAAAATTTATGGCAAAATTTCACCCACAAGATGGATAAAGAACACCTTCAGTCTAATATAAATTTATGGTGAAATTTCGCCCACAAACTAAATAAAGGAACACCTTCGATGTAATAAAAAATTATGGCGAAATTTAATCCAGAAACTAAATAAAGAATATCTTTGGTGAAATAAAAATTTATGATGAAATTTCATTCACAAACTAAATAAAGAACACCTTCGTGTAATAACAATTTATGACCAAATTTTGTTTAACCTTTGTCCCACAAACAAAGAGTCTCATATAAAATTATTATCATTACTATAATACAAATTAAAAATTTATGACAAAATTTCAAGACAAACTAAATAACATCGTTTACGTTCACAATTGTGAGCGAGTGAATTTTTACAATAATAATGTTTTATTTTGTTAGCCCAAAATTAAATTAAAAAATTTATATGTTAATTGATTAACACACATGAAAATATAAAAGGGGAGCATAAAGATAGGGTTTTTTCCTCCATAATTTGTGATGTAAGCCTACAATTCGCCTGGATTTCTAGGATCGATATTTGTTGGCAACCATTTCGCCTGCATTTGCTAGAATCGGGATGTTTTGGCAACTGTTTCCCCTGCATTTCTTGGCATTTTGTTTTTTAATAAACTAGTTTCCCCATGGATTTCCTTCAAGGCTGTGATTGGCTAGGTCTATAATGTTAGAAACACTTGCATCAGATGAAGAGTATATTTGCTAGCCTTTGAAGTGACCAAACAGTGCATCTGCAATGTTGATGGTGTTCACACTAATGAGGTGTCCTCTAGAACTGTTGACCCAACAAACTTCTTCACATTCTAATCTTCCCTGATGTGATGGAATGGGATGGCATGGCATACTTCTTTGACGTTTGTAGTACCACCCTCCATCCAGGAATTTCACTACCGTTTTGTTCGAAATCTTTACTGGAGAAGGGGGACTTTGAGATCGTCTTCATCTCCACAAATCGCGATGAGAATTCATTTTAGGGATATTATCACACCATGATATGGCTCAGGACTTTCAGTGCGATGCTTTTCCATTTCTTTTTGTTCTGGACACAGGGTAGATCTTTCACCAATGAAGGTGTGGAGATCATTGGAGAATATATTGTTCAGGCATATCCATTCAATACAGAGAGACACGAGGAGCTGAGGGCCAAGGAGGAGACCTTAAGGGCTACATAGAATTTATCATTTCTTCATATGTCTGATGAAACGAGATTTTGTTAGCGACCATGGAGGAAGAAAGGTGCGTTTTTATTTTTTCGCTCTTTTGTTTTCCTTTGCCTGCAAATCTGGATTTGGGTTTTTTGTTACGAGAATGCAGAGAATTTGTCTATTAAGGTGGAAAATCTAGAGAATAGATCATATATGCATTAAATCTAATGAATACATGTACTGAATTGGGATATTGAGTTTTATACAGTCATTGGATATTGTAAGGGTTTAAGAACAACAGTTGCATATATTCTATTTTATGATGGTATCATGTCGAATTGGGTTTTTCCAACAGGTCCCGACAGTAGAGTTTGTGGGGAAGACAATGGGTATGTATTTCACAGCCCATTGGTGTGGTCCCTGTAGAAATTTCACTCGACAACTTGTGGATATTTACAATGAGTTTAAGAAGAAAATGGAGACCTTTGAGGTTGTGTTTCTTGAGTGTTGTTGAGGAGAAATCCTTTTAATGGTTTTATGCAAGGATGTCATGGATGGATTTGCCATTTGCAGACAACACTGAAATAACCTGTCTCGCTACTTTTGAGTTCAGGGTATCCCAACCTTTATTATTTTAGGTCCAAATGGGCCTTATACAAGGATATGGAATCCAACCTTACCCATTTACAAAGGAGATAAATCTTACATTGTACTGTGCAACGTGAATCGAGATAACATTGTTGAGATTAATTTTAGGTCAGAATAGGAAACGAAAATGATGTATCTAAGAACTTTGTTCTCATAAATCATTTTACCTATGATTTTTTCTTATTGTCTGCAAGGATTTTTCACTTGGATTCTTGTTTCAGTTTTCTTGAAGAAGTAAATCATTTTAAAATTTGATATAGCAAAGCATACACCATGGAAAATTCTATGTCTAACAATGATTTTCCTGCGATTTCTCCACATTAGTGTATTGAGCATGACTGGAAACTCAGGGTACAAGGATGATGTGGTCGCATTAAGCAACCATTGTTTTGTTGCAGATATTGGATTGAAGGTGGCAATGTGGGTGTGGCCTAATTCCCTTACTTTGCAGTATGAAGTCTCTAGCACCTCACTTTGTGCAATCAATAAACCCCTCCGGTGGTTGGAAGTTGGAACTCTGCGTCTTAGAAGCACCTGATGCAGGAAAGGGTCAGTGGTCATGATTCCAACACATTAGACTGCAAATGATAAGCTATTGTTTCTCCTGAGCGAAGTACAACAAATATGAGCTTCAGAGTCTGATTTCAGAAATAGGAGCCATAGAAAAGGTAACCTTATGGTTTGAGGATCTCCTTTATTCTTAGCTACCCACATTCAAGTTTTTCTCTTTCATTGGCTATAACTTGTAGATGATTCATATTCATTTGCATTTTCATGAACTCCTTGAATTTTTTATTGCAGGCATTGGGTGAATCTCCAACCAACTTAAGGACCTGTTGCAGTTATGATTTTCAATGGAATCCAGGGAATATCAAGTTGGGTTTGCTTTCAGTACTAAACTTTTTATAAGTGAATTTGGGCTTTGTTTCAAGAGAGAGGAGGTCTTGATTAGACATGATAGGATTTAATCTATTTTTGGATATTAATTATTGTCTATTGTAGAGGTCAAATATTTTCAGTCATTGTTTCTTTAGCGGTCTATTTATGTGAGGTCTAATTCCAGCATTCGATTTTGATTCCAACATTCTTATAATTAAATTTCTGATAATGTGCAAACTGAAGGTTATTTATCTCAAGGAATCTCACAAGGAAGCCCTTTTCTTCTTCGAGTTTATAATTATCTGCCTTGTGGCTCTGGTAGATCAGGATGAAAGCATTTCAACCTTTTCTATAACAGAAACACAATGATTTTTTATTAATGTACTATAAAGTAAAAGCCTTGGTTGTACCCTGAAGTGAAGTGTAACTTTCTATATTCCCTACTCCTGTCATCTTGATCTATTACCAACAAAGCTTGATTCTTGATTGGTTACAATATTCAGGTCTTCATAAACCAAAATCATAGTTTTAGGACTTTGTATAACTTTATTTTTCTTAAACTGAACACAAATTTCCATCCTTGCTAGACAGACTGCATATTCGAAGATTTGACAAGTAATACAAAAAAGAACTGAGATACCTAAAATCTTATAATATTTGGTGGGGTAGGTGTGGATTATCTGCATCGATTTACCGAATAATTGTTAGTGTGTTCACTAATCATCTTCATCCTCACTATCCATATCGTCTTCACTTCTATCCAAGTTGAGTTATTTTCTTCTGACATGTCTCGGGGGTTTTTAGAATCCT
>SNQJ01S0028362.1:15906-26381 GCA_010110895.2 Picea sitchensis
CATATAATAATGAGAAAGGACGTTGTGTACCTTGGAATGATCAGGTGAAATGATAGTACAAGTCAAAATACAGGTGATGAAGGGTATAATAATAGCAAAAAGTATGGGCAAAAAGGGTACAATATGTGGTCCTAACACTATGCATTTACAATTTTTCAGTATCCCTTAAAACGAAGTTAGGAACTAAATATGACACCATATTGTTTCAAATAATAATGGAATATTAATAATTCAAATACCATAACTAGGAAACTTGATGGTGTGAATTGATCTTCAATTGAAGGCTTGCGCAATGCCCCCTTCCTTTGCCCGCCAATACAAGACTTCACCGGTACCTCCCAACCAACTCTAGGGCTACTCTTCTTCCCCCTTATCCCCTTGAGTCACAAAGGGGTCATACACAAAAACCATAAATCAATAGCACAAAACTTTCCCTCGCAAGTAGAGGCTTACACCTCTTGCACAAGTTTTGAAACCCAATTCTCAACAAGTAAACTATTTAATAAAAAAAATTGGCAGCATAATAGTACTTCCCAAATGAGATCCTTCTCTCTTCCTCTCCATTTCATTTATAGGAAAAATTAGCAATGACACTTGTCCTCTCATTCACAAATAATTATTTTTTGATAAATTAATCGAGGATTATTCACCCACTACACTTGTCACACTCTCACCAAGTTGCACAAGTAAAATCTCTTTTATTTTGATTAATTAGGAATTTTCCCTCACATTCTCCAATGTGTTCCTATTTTTTCTCTTAGTTATCCCTTAGTTCCCCAATCCTTCATTTATTTTGTGTCCCCTAACTAGATTTTAGTTTGAGTTGGATTAGTAGTCTTATCTTAGTTAAGATTAGTGATTGATTGACTCAAGATGCTACTTTATGTGAATCACATATTCTCTCATGTTTTAATTTATTTTTGTTTAAAAATCCCTTTTATTATTTTCATGCACACATGTGCATATACCCAATTTATTCTTATTTCTTCTTTTATTTAGCTTACTAGTCTAATTCCCCTTATTCCTTTTTTATGTTTTAATTTAGTCACACCTATTATACTTAGACTCTTTGTTATTTTCTTGTTTATAATTTAATGATCAATTGTATTCTCTTTCTAAAAGTCTAAGTATTTTTATTTTACTTTCTAGGCCTTCTAGATTTTATTGACTCACAATTTGATTATGCGACTTGCCCTTCAATACACACTTCCATGCTCCAACGGTGCCACTCGCCATTGACTAGTTTGGAATTTTTTCCGACACTTGGAGTCAACACTCCACTTGGTCGACCTTGTGAGAGACTAAGGCATGTCTAAGAAATAAATATTCCTCCTTATTGCGCGCCCCCTTAAAATTCTTCATGAGCGATTGTCTTAGTCTACCCTCATGTCATTGTGGACCTTGCAGAACAAGCTAATCATTAACCATGCATCCATATCATGGTGGGAGTGCTAGTAGGTTGTGACAAGAATAACCATGTCTACATCCATTGACAAGAAAATTTTCAATAATCCATAGGGATGATTTTAAGGATGGAAATTTATTTTAAAATGTAGAAACCTTGGCGAATCTTACTTATCCTTCATATGCCAACTATAAATGTTTGGCGATATTTTTGTAAAAATATTCAAATTTCTAAGGATTTAATATAGTTTTTATAAAATTTTGGCGATTTTTAAGGTAAAATAATTTTATTCTATATAATTTGGGCGAATCATTTTTAAAATAGTGAATCTCGTTTTTGGAAAAACCATGGAAAATTAGCCCATGAGCGAAATTTAGCCCCTAAAATCATCCATATACATAATATCCATATTAAATAATCATATAACACATGCATGTAAATCAATACTCAAAACTCAAACCAAATACAAGTCCACTCCTTGACTCAATCCGGAGTCCAAGGAAGTTTGTTGATTCTATCGACATCCTCAACTTGTCATGTATCATGCACACTCAGGAGCGCTCATCAATAATACTTGTCAATATATACATCTAGAATTTAACATATAAATCAAAATGACATCAAAATATAACTCATAATCAAAGCACCATCATAATGTGTCATAACTAGATCACTTTCTTGCAAGTGACCTCAAAGAATAAGTCAGTATAAATGTGATTAGTGGAACTGGATGTTACATAAATATTGAATGATAAAGAAGGACAAAAACATTTCCAATCTATGATAAATCAAAGACTCATTCTTAATGACACTCCATCTAGGACACACAATCTTGAAATTCCTTTGCAATTTAAATTTTGGGAACATGCTGAAACAAAATTTGATCAGGATAACCCTATTTTCAATTATTATTTTTTTATTTTGGGATTCAATGTGAGAACTAATATATCATTCATTGATGATGTGAAATCTAAAATTTTTGATCTCAATACACAAATGTTAATGAAATAAGAGACAATTCATGAAGAGAATAGCAAGTTTTCACATCCCCATGAGGAAATCACATCAAATTTGCATCCCATCATCATGCAAGGCATGAGAAACATTGAGTTGATACAAGAATAACTATCACCTAAATATTGTCTAGAATCACATGTTAATCTTGAGGGGTAGATGCATCACTCATCCTTGGTTCTATATCAATACTCCAACACTCCTCACATGATTTTGATGATGTTATAGGAGAAGGATTGGAGTCATATTTTGTTCAACATTTCCCTCAAACTGGTAGATACAGTTATTTCTCTCAACATGTAGGTTACACAAAGTGTGGTCCTAGGGATAATTTTCTGGATAATGAGGCACTTTGGTTTCGATTGATGGTTATGTCAGGTTCTCATTATATTGCTTTAACCTTTGAAATTAATAATATAATCACTACCAAGACTCTCCCACAAGGTATATGGCATGCAAATGTCATACATGGTTCTCATCAGGTATGTCACTCATTTTCAAATTCCTTCCAACAGTCCTGTGGTAGTCATTGTAAAATTTATGATGGAATTGAAGCTTGGTTTGATGGATCATATATGTCTACATTTCCCATGAATAATAATGCTACCAAATTTCACATGCTGGGTAGATATTTTCTTGATTAATTTCTTCCGATTTTTTTATCTCTCACTACTCCAATTTCTGCTATTGAATTTTGACGAACATGCGATTGTAGATTTGGAGTTGCTTGAATGGATACATTGACTCTATGCTTTCACATAGTCCTTTTTCAACTAGTGTAAGATAGATTAGGAATTGGAGTACTCTATTTCTTTTTACTTACTTTCTACTTGCAGAGTTTATATGTTTGCTTCCATCACTACTTTTGTCGCATAGAATTTGGCTTGTCTTGGTTTCTTGAATAAAATCCACCAGTTGTTATTAGTTTAGGTTGTAACTCAAGATGGATTATTTTAGTCTTAGTTTCTTTTTTCATGAGATGTTTCTTCTTTCCATTTGATTCCTTTCATTTTGTTGCTTAACTAAAATATTGGCTTAAATTTGGTTTTCATTCATCCTCACAAGGAAACCATATGTAGAATTCTTTGAGAAGTTCAATGGGAATATTCATTTTCTTCAATGATATTCACTCTAACATTCATAGATGGGAAGCAATAAACTATAAAATTATGATCCTGAGCTATTGTATGATACTTTAGATTTTTATGAGGTTGGAAGTCTAATTGGAGGAATCCTTATTGAAAATATTTCCGCCGAATGGATTGGAGTTCCTTCGATGGCTGGGATGGTGAAATGTTACTAAGGCCTTGGGAAGGAATTGTATCATCTTTTCATGGCCTTGTATTTCATAATATCAAATGGATTTGCAAGCCCCATTGATTAATATTTTCATGGCTATGCTTCTCGTAAAATATTTTAGACCAACTGGTCAATGATGTGGTATCATGGGTCCATTCTCTTGTTTCTTCAAGCAAATACTAATGATCTAAAATCTAGTTATATACCTTATGAATAGGTATGATTTTATAAAGACTTAAACCATTCATGTTGAGATTATTTCAAGAATATTTAAGGTATATCATTGATTTATTTAGAAGAAAATCAAAATCCTATAGCATATTGTGATCACCATACCTTGACTCTTTCATAATGGTATCTACTAATTCGAATCATCGAAGTATTCTCTACTCTGTGAAGAGGATGTGCCCAATAATTTTGGTACATCTATTCATTTCCTAGTATTAAAGGTTGTGTTCATTTATGGGGAAAAGAAATAGTGGATTTAATCTCTGGTATGTACCTCTAGTAAATAAACATCAAGTTTCAGTTTTCCTTTGACTATTTGGAGTATCTTGGAAATATTGAGGGTTACAGAATAAACACACAACAACACTTTATTGTTATCTTTTGCACCACAAGCCCCTAAGTTTGAATGTTAAGTTCAAATACATTTTCTAATAATCTTGGGTGATAAGATATGTTCCTGGTCCTGTGAGCCTAAGTTGATGAAATCCATATTTTAATCATCATGCATTTTCCGTTATAATGGTGAAGTTTTCTCAAAACACTATCATTAAAAATAACGATCTCCAGAAAACCATATCTTGGAAGTCCGACATAGTATTTCTTAGATCAGATGGCTTCCTTTAATGACTTTGCTTTCTTTAATTACAATTTTTTCATGCTTGTTGAAGTTTGATGGTATATTTTGAAGCCATCTTGACTCAGATTTAACCTTCCTGATTTGATTATCTTTTTATTGCTTTACTCTTCAAACAATTTGATGAAATATTTTGACTTGGTTGACTGAATGGTTTTCTTTGGGTTTTCTCTTGATATGGTCTTATTTTGGTTTTCTCATGAAGTTCACTAGTATGGTTTCCTTTATCTTGATCTTTCTAGGGATTTTTCATATTGATGTTTATGTTTTTTTGGAATTGGAATTTTCAACTATTGAATGAGAAACTACATTTGAGCCAAGTCATGAAACTGTCAACGAAGCTCTTCAAGGAACTGGTCTTAAACGTTTTGGGAGTTATGTTGAGAAGGATCATCAAGATTACTCTTTCAAGACTCAACCAAATACACAAAGCATGAATCATAAAGTAGACCACACACATGCTTGCAGAAGTATCATATGTTGGTATGCAATCACATTCTCAAAGATTCCCAGAGGAAAAGTGTTACACCTCCATTTACATCTGAGAAATATCATTATAACTAAAAACAATTATCTCTAACCTCTAGGATGATGATCGCATGAAACGGTTTTAAAAATTCACTTCGAGGAAGAACTAGTGGTCATCACAACCATACTCATTTGTTGCCTAAAAGGAACCTTCTTCTCAATAGACGAACATTCAGGGTAATGGAATTCACCTCTCTACTGGGATCATGGAAAAGTAAAGTAAGATTCAAGATTTGATTTAATGCATCCCAACATGTATAGTTCCTTGCTTATTCAAAGAATTATATTTTTGGTTCAATGCCCCATGCTATCCCAGATACATAGTTTAGTTATTGGTTGTGTTGGGAGATCCCTGCGAACATGTTTTTCCAGGAGGAAAATATCTTAGTCAACATTGATTTTAGTTATATTTTCTAATTGGTCAAACATTTTTGTTTGAAAATGACTAATAAATCAATTCACATATTTGATTGCTAGTTTTATTAATGATATTTTTTTCCGTTTGTGCACAGAGCTTGCTTGTTGAGTATTTTTCTCTCCTGAAGAGAAGCACATGATTCGAAGAAGACAAATGGCTTCAAAAAAGTTGATATGACAGGAAATTTATTCACAAACTTGTTTTTGGATTCTATTCTCAATATTCTCCATGTGATTTTCTCAAGTGCTTTCATTTCTGTAAAACTTTGATTTGAAATCAATCATACGTCTTGAATGGTTTGTCCGTGTAGGTAGAAGTGCATATTTGATATTGTATGCCTAATTTGAACTAGTGTGGTGAGATGAGCATGTTACATTGTAGAACACGTTTCAAAACTTTGAGAGTTTTACAGTATGAGCACATATTTCGAAACCTTGAGATGTAGCAAGGATAGAGAAAATAAATCTAATGGGAAACAAAGGAATATGTTTCCAATCCTTACTTATTGAAGAACAACACTGCAAAGATGAGGTAGAAATATTCATAAAATCATATGTGAGATTCATCTCTCAGCCAATGCTATCATCAAAGCCCATATAAATGAAATGATACGCTCATAGGATTTCACAAGGATTAGTCTTTTTGTTTTTGTTGTGCGTGGTTGTAATACCCTAGGTTCAAGATGATCTTTCGACCAACAAAACCCACTAGACACTGGCCCTTTCATCATCACCTGCTTGAACAGATGAAGTCTCACCCAAGGTATCTATTGGGACTACGGGAACTAGGTTTCTACAACGTTAAGGGGAAGGGAGGTTATGTTCCTATTCATTTTGACTTAACTAATTCTATGCATGCTATTTTGTAAAGGTTTTTCTTTAGTTACTTATCCATTATCAGATCATGTTAATATTGTTTTGTCGATTATAAAATATATTCATTACTGTAACACCCAAGCTCTTGCACCATAATCATATATAAAGAAAATCTATTCTAACATGCATTCAACAGATTCCATAAGCACAAACACATAAAGGAAAGAGATTCAATATCATCTCTTTATCATTCATTCATTGATTCTTCTCTTCAAAAGACCTACATTCAAGAATTCAAGAACCTGACAGACTCATGAAATACTCTCAACAAACAACTAGGAACCACACTCAACACTTAAGAACAGTTTGGAACCCCATAGAACATAAATGAGAAGAACCTAATATAACCCCTATTCTCCCAACCCGTTACATATTTATACAGAAATATAGGGCTTAAAACCCTATTCTGATCATCCCAAAAATAACCCATTACAATGCATACTTTCTTCAATTTAATTGGTTGTTTGGTTTCTTTCCCATCTGCATGATGGTTTCTGTTGTTCTTCTATTTCTGGAATGTCTTGTTGTCATCTTTATTTCATGTTTTATTCTCTCGCTTTATTTTCTTTCTTTATTCTCTGTCTTCTTTATTCCTATGTTTTCTATATTACTTTGTCTGTGCATTGTCTTCCTTTTTTGCACTTTCCTCCTTCTACGCATCTTTCCTATACTTAGGATTTTCCCCAAAAATTCTTGTCCAACAAGACCCCAACACTCACCTGTGGCTTGTTCCAAGCCACTTAGCAATGTTTCCTTCTCTTCCATTCCAAAATCAAGTTTTGAGAGGCTACCTTTGCTACCTCCACCTCCTTAATTATTGTGCCCTATGCTTTTTATGTCTCTTGTTCCCCTTGCACGGTCAAGTTTGTAAGTTTTTCCTCTTCTTCGATCATTTCCTGACTTGACCTTACCTTGCACAGTGTCCAATTCCCCAATTAATATCACTTCTTCTTCCTACAGTGGTCCCAGTCTCTGCTAAAGGATATTTTGTTGATACCTCATCTCCTCGACCTCCAAGTATGACTGCCTCTAAGCCAAAATTGTTGTCATACGCTCTACTAGTTGAAGTGTCTCTATCTTTTCTTAATATTAGTGTGTTATTTATTGTTCTTCCCTTAAGTGTTCTTCCAAAACCTTCATATATGGGTATTCTACCAACTCGGTCCATATCTTTTCACTCTCCTCATAGAGTTTGGCGCATTCTCCTTATACTTTCTTGATATTGGAAAATATTGTGGTCATCATTCTCTCCCTTCCATTGCATACTTCAGGTGGTGTTCCTTGAATTCTTTGCATCTATAATTCTTCAATATTTCCATGGAAGTCCTTAATGACTTCTTCTATTTTCAACACTTTTTCTTCGATAGTAGCTTCTACTACTATGGGGACCCTTAGGATTGCTTTATATAATTTTTGGACAAATGCTTGGGTTCTATATGCTATACTTTCATATTCCTCCTTTTCCTTCAGGGATTTTGTTTCCCTCTCCTTAGCCTCATCATTATTCTTCATAAATTCTTCTACTCTTCTTTTAGCTTCCTTATTTTGTTGAAGAACTGAATCATATTTCTCCTATAATTGGGCTCTTTCGTCCCTTATTATTTTTATCTTTCTATGTTCTTCCTCTCCTCTGTTCTTCATTTCTTTCAATATATCTGCTTGGAAGTCTTGTAGTATTTGCATGGGAATTCTTGATACCACTATGTCGAGATACCCCAATGCATTTACTTGCTCCTGTAAATCACCCATTGGCAACTCCATCACATATATCTCAATATGTAAGGTTCTATGCCTTGATGTTAACTGTGTCAGGACTAGTTGCATTCTTTCTACTTCTTTCCCTAGCATCATGGGAAGTCCTTCCTCGGTACTGCGCTCTTTGTTAATTCTTTATGCTTCAAAAATTTGTTGGAGTGCAACTAATTTCTCTTGCACTCTTTGTTGCTACTCCTCTTTCTTCCTAGTGACTTCTTCTATAACTTCTTTTGTGGCATCCCTTACCTGGTAGCCTATGCAGTCAATTTCATCACTAGTTAAGGTAGGCACAGGGGTTGCCTTATGCACCTTTGTTGTCTTACACACATGTCCTTCTTGTTCCTTCCCCTTTTCTTTTATTTTCATTCATGCTATTGAAACTATCTGTTTCTCTTATGTTGTAGATGGGCTAGAATGATCTCATGTGCCATTTTTTTTCTCATTCCCCTGTTGGTCATCTAGTTTCTCATCTCCCTTATCCTACTCTTCTCCCTCATCTGAGTGCCATGTTTTCTCTAATGGGATTTTCCATCCCTCTTCCCGGTCAATCACAATTGAACATACATCCTCCGATGTCAACTTATATTGATTTCGAAACCATTGGAGCATAGGGTCTCTCTTGGCATGTACATACATCTAGTGTAATATACCAGATATAAAATGTATGCAGAACAGAAATAAAATGCTACTAATGGCAGAATAACAACAATATAACCAAAACATTCACCACAATAACACTGAAATGATATAAGAATAACAACAGAAATAACACTTTGAATCTGAAATCAATGTTCACGGGCCTCTTCGAGGGGGAAACCTCCAGTTGAGAAGAGATCTATTATATCAATATCCAAGCTAGGGTTCTCATACCCTCGACTCCTATTTATACTAAAAATAAGCATCTAGAGGAAGATCCTTCTAGAAGTGGAAGCTTCTATTAGGTCTTCTTACATCCTCCTTATTCTATTTTATTGAAAGGCCTTATTAATATTGACCTTTATTACATACGAATATATTGTTCTACCTATGTGCGGGTTAGGACCCTAACATGTCCGCCCCTTAAAAACAACGTAGTCCTCAAGGCTTGAGATGAGGAAATTGTTGCAAAATGGTAGTTGGTTCCCAAGTGGCGTCTGTTGGAGTTGTATCTTTCCACTGGACTAACACTTCCTTGATGGTTCTCTAATGTAGGCAATGATGACGCTGGTCCAAAACTGCTTCTGGTTGTAGCCAAATGGATCCTTCTTCAACTAACTCTGGAAGGTTGGTTTGAATTTGTCACTTAGCTCTAATCACCTTCTTTAAGCATGAAACATGAAAAACAGGATGTAGCTTCGAATGGTTGGGCAAAGCTAACTATTAGGCAACTTGTCCCACACGCTTGAGCAAGGTATAAGGACCATAAAATTTGGGCGCTAGCTTCTGACAATGCTCGGCCTTAAGGGAAGTTTGCTTGTAAGGTTGTAGTTGAAGAAACACTTGATCCCCTTCTGCAAATTGACGTTCAGAGCAACCTTGATTTACTTGTTGCTTCATGCGATTCTGTGGCATGACCAAATTCTCTTTGAGGGTACGGAGAATAGCCTCTCGAGTTGTAAGTGTTAGGTCAAACACCTGGACCTTCGAGGCAACCAGTAAGTATGAGAGAAATTAAGGTGGCTTCTGTCCATATACCGCTTCAAAAGGAGTCATGCATGTACTTGTATGGTATGAAGTGTTGTACCACCATTCAGATAGGGGTAACCATTGAGCCCACTTTTTTTTCTTTTCTGAGTCAAAACACCTCAAATATGTTTCCAAACACTTTTTGACAACTTCCATTTGGCCATCAATCTCGAGATGATAAGTTGTGCTGAGATGCAATTATGTGCCTTGTATCTTGAACAGTTCTTGCCAAAAATTTCTTGTCAAAGTTGGGTCGCGATCAGAAACAATAGAGTGTGGCATGCCATGAAACTTGAAGACCTGATCCATGAATATTTGAGCCACCGTGGATGCTATAAATGGGTTTTGAAGGGCGCATAAATGAGCATACTTGGAAAGGTGATCAAAAACCACCATGATGATGGATTTATTTCCCGATTTGGGTAAGCTAGTAATAAAATCCATAGAGATATCCTTCCAAATAGCAGGTGGAATCAGGAGCGGTTGTAGTGTGCTCGATGATTTGACTGTTTCTCCCTTGTTGTGTTGACACACGTCACATTCAGCTACAAAATTACGAATGTCCTGTTTCATACCATCCCAGAAAAAGGAACGTTTGACCCTGTCATAGGTTTTGGTGAACCCGGAGTGCCCTGCTGTGGGTGTAGCATGAAG
>SNQJ01S0028362.1:36103-48891 GCA_010110895.2 Picea sitchensis
TGTCACAAACATACGAGATCGAGGTGCAATGAAAAGAATGATGTTCAAAGCAAGGACACTTGGGAAAAATCCCTCCTGGGGCCAAAGGTGTCAAGACGCAGAGGAAAAGTGCTACAGGGCTTGCGTATAAGGCATGCTTTAGATGGTTCAATTGAGAGAAACATGGAGCTGGCATTAGACCAAAGACGCAGGTATGAAAATGTGATTAATAAGACACACAATGGTAATGTCCTTCGATGTAAGTTTTATGAGCCCAGAGAAGGTAAGCTCGGTTGTTTTTCATATTTAGAGAGTCTGAAAAAATGTAAAAGGACACTCCAATGGGGTAACGTTTTTCGAAGGTAGTCTAGTTGGTTCGAAAAAGGGGTAAACTAGCACAAACAAGATGTCTATTCAAAACCATTTTAGCGAGTGTGAGAAAGACAAGATCACTCGACAATTTTTTCATTTTTAAGGAGTTTGAAAAAATCTTAACCATGGACACCGTCAGGAATGTTCTTCTGGACCATTTTAACGAGTGTGAAAGAATAAGGTCACTTGACAATCTTTTCAATTTTAGGGAGTCTGAAAAGAGATTAACTATGGACTCCATGGGGGTTCATTTTTCATAAATTTAGTCCCTCAGGCCAGAAAAAGGGTTAAAATTATACCTGAGGGTACTATTCTAGAGATCCCAGGCCTCTAGAGTATACCTTTGTTCGTACAGTTGATTGACCGAGCCGAAAAAGGGGTAAACTACCGTCGGATAGACGTGACTTCAAATTTCAGTTTAATGAGCGTGAAAGGCCACAAGATCGCTCGACAATCTTTTCATGTTTAGAGGGTTTGAAAAGGGCTTAAAAGAAGACCCGCTATATTTTGGGAGTCCCAAGGGTGAGGTCAAGAGTGATAAGGAATCATGCAAATGGGGCTCAAACTTGTAAGCAGGGAAAAGCTAAAGAGGACTCCCGAGCCTATAGTCGTTAGTGACAGCATGGACACCGTCATGCAACCAGGATCTACCTAGGGAATCCATGTTATGGTAAGCTCTACCACGAAAGTATGAAACTTCTAAATAAGTGATGAGGGTTTCGTGTCACAACTCGGTGGGATTGATCCTATGGAAAAGTGGAAAAGACAATGAGATGCAAAGTGGGGGTGGAATCCTGACTTAAATGCAACGAGTTGGAAAAAAAAATGACTTTTTACCAAAGGACCGTCAAAACGCCCAAATCTCAAAAACATTTCCAAATGCCCAAAGTAATACTTCCCGGGATCATCCAAAAAAAACTCCTGAACCATCTTAAATGATTTTTAGTTTAGAAAAAATGACAAAAGGGTCCGAAAATTGACAAAAAAAGGGCCAAAAACCTCTATAAATAAAAGTTGGCAGCTCATTCTCACCATAGTTAATTCAGAAATTGACTAAAAGCCAAAACTGCCCCTTTGTGAAAAGAATTGATTCCGGGAGCTTTGGTGGACGAAGCAACCATCTGCTTGGACCAAGTAAGTATAAACTCTCTCCTCTTGCAATTTAAATCTTTCTTTATGCTTTTAGTTTCAGTTATTTGGGGGGCGTCGACCCTCAAAAGGTCGGCCCTATGTCCACGCGGGTTGTCCAATGACAGCCCGCGTGTACACTCAGGCAGAGGAAAGACTACACGCTTGTACATGCGACTGTCATCATTATATCCTGCATGGACCCTTTATTTAATGGAAAAAACTTAATAAAGCAAGGGTTAACCCTCCTGAACTTGGTTTTTTGCAGGATGTATGTTCACTGGAAGGAACTAGAGCATGAGGATATTAGTGCACTGGTTGGAGAGGACCCCAATGTTGTTGTTGCCTTAATGCGATGTGGGTTGCTAAAATTCTTCCTATGTCCTTTCATGCAAGCACAACCTAGGCTACTGAATGCCTTAGTTGATTATTGGCATCCCTACGCATAGGCCTTTATGCTGGAGGGGTAGTCGTTGGTGCTACTGACCGAGGACATATACTTTTTGACTAGCCTCTCTTGACAAGGGGAACCAGTCAACTTTCATACGTTTCCCTCGGGGCCTCACAACATATCGGAGTTCATTGGAATCTATTGTGAGGTGGGTACAGACAGGACGAGCTCGCAAGTGCCGATAAGTAAGATCTATGACTTAGCACTGCAGGCTATAGTGTTTCTTAACAGGAAGATTATAGGGTTTGATGCTTTGCATCAGGCTTCCCATGCACAGATGAACTATGCAGTTCAGTGCTTAAATGCAAATATTTTTTATTGGAGCACCACATTGTTGGATTGTATGAAGAGACAACTGACAGACTGTCGGTCGTGGACTCAGGGGAACTTTGGGTTTGGAACCATTCTTTTCTCTTTCTTCTTTGGGTATGGGGGCATCAGGCTTCTCTTCTTGGGATATGCAGATGGGCAGTGTTGTTTCCACGATAGGGGGGAGGAAGGACCAATGAGTCCTTTGATGACAACTTTTTTTCTTGCTTGTCGCGACAGATCCTAGTCATAGAGGATTAACCTTATGCTGGAATTTACATTTCAAGAGACCCTGAGATACCAGTACCTCCTGGCAAAGAGCGAGGAGAGATGGGCAAGTTTGCATTGGTTTTTTTTTTTTTTTNTTATGTTTTTTGTTTTTTATATATATCATTTTTTTATACCAGATCATTTGACAGATATGTGTCTATTATGTGCATATGTGGGACCAGTGTGACCTGTGGATTATGCGAGGAACAAGTGATGTCCTCGGCTAGGGGCCACACTTGTCGCTACAGGGGGACCAGCAACGGCAGGAGAGCTTCCAGCCGGTGAGGCTGAGAGGGTTCTGAGATGAGTCGAGTGAAATTTTACCTCGCTCACTCGCACAGTCCCCATGGCAGAGATTGAGGATCTGCCACAATCTATGTAGCCTCATGTAGTGGGGGCACCACGGACGTGGGTCCGACTTTTTCGGCATTTGGAAAACGTTGTTGATCATTACAACAGGGCCCACAATCCCTGACCTTAGTTAGTCTGGACTTTTTATGTGCCAAGGGAACTACTTGTATATATATATTTTGAGGGCATAAGCCCCATGACTCGTTACTGGTAGTATTTTTTAGGCTCTTGCGTCCACCTATGTACTCTGATGATTTTGATATTATATATGGATTTTTATGTCTTTTTATGTCTTATGGATCATATTTTCCTTTAAAAATGTATTTACATGTTTATGTGTATGTCTTTTTATATGTGTGCGAGATGCCAGTCTAAGATTTGATTAGCTAGAGTATCTGTAACTTGGTTTAAACTCCTAGGAACATGAAAATATGTAATATAATCAAAGCTTCATTCTAAGAGAGGTACCCTAAGGAATCATCGGTGTAAAGTAGGATCATGAACATGATAGACTCTATTTAACTGAGACACAACCAATTGAGCATCTAAATAGACCCGAAGATGAGAGATACCAAATGACAGGGCGTGACAAAGCAACTCAATAATTGTGCTATATTCGGCGACATTGTTTATGGTGTCGCCTAAATATATACCTCCTGAAGATTATAAATGGCCCTGAGGTGTAAACATTACCCAAGTTGCAGAGGCAAGCCTCCGAGTGTGTCGGCTAGTGTCATCTGCGTACCCAATGAACACCTTTGATTCACTTGACATCTGCTACAGTGACAAAATATAACATCAAAAACGAAACGTCCATAAGACCAAAAGAAACTAGAAAGTAATAGTACAAAGACTATACAAATGTTACAAAAAGTTACCCAAGGTGACCTACCTATGAGTAATACTTCTTGAGGTAGAGCCCATTTCTAGGCTCTACCAAAGCATTTCCCTCAAAGTCTACTAGACAATAAGCACTCTTTTTTAGAATCTCTTTTATGATGAAAGGTCCGAACCACATGGGTTTGAATTTGGCTGCCCCCAGGGAGTCCTTATCTTGGTCATAGACCAGGACAAGGTCACCTTCAGAGAAAATCCAAGGATGAACAGACCAATCATACTGAAACTTGACTTTTTGTTTGTGAGCCTCGTTGGCCAGGGCCACATCATGACGCGACTCATTGAGTCGCTCAAGGTATAATAGCCGCTCCTCAAGTGGAGAAGTGTCTGGAAGTAACTGTACTGCCAACTTTAGGGATGGGATCTGACATTCTATAGGCAAGACTGCTTCTAGCTCGTAAATGAGTTAAAAAGGTGAGGAACTGGTTACAATATTAACAGACGTTCGGTAAGCCCATAATGTTGAGTATAACATCAAATGCCAATTTGACTTGGCCGAATTGAGCGTTCGTTGTAGGATGGTCTTAAGAGATTTATTTACAGCCTCCACCTGACCATTTTCTTGGGGGTAGAAGGGTGACAAATGTTCTTGCTGCAACCCAAGATTTGATGTTAATTTGGTCATCATTTGGTTCTGAAAGTGACTACCATGGTCAGTGACAATCTCTCTCGGGACACCTAACCTTGCAATTATCTGGTTGAATAAAAAGAGAGTTGTTGTCTCTCCATCATATTTAAATGTTGGCATAGCTTCAACCCACTTCATGAAGTAGTCTACGGCTACAATGATATAATGGTGCCCCATTGCTGAAGGAGGGTTGCATGTAGTGTAATCAATCCACCACTTGGTGAAGGGACCAACTGTGATGACAGGAAACATGGGAGCGGGATGTGCCCTCATCTTCCGAGAGAATATCTAACATGGGTGGCACTTCTTGACTGATTCGATATAATCTTTGATTAATGTTGGCCAGAAGTAACCAGCTCATAAAATATTTTGGGTTGTTGCCAACCCAGACAAATGACCATCACATGCTCTAGTATGGAAATCGTTAAGCACAATTTCCACTTCTTCATGAGTGAGGCATTGGTGAAGAATGCAATCTACACCTTGACGATAGAGAGTGTCCTCAAGGATGAGATAATTCTTGGCCTGATGACATATATGACGACATTCATCATGAGAAGCAGAGGCAGGACACTTCAAAGTTTGGAGATAGACAAGAATATCTCCATACCAGGGGTTTGAAGATGCTATTAGGAACATATCTCCTCGAATAGGTGATTCTTTGGGAACAACATCACCTGACTTGACTAGAAGTTCTGAAATAAGTTCTGCGAAGAACAATGACTTTTTGGATTTCGGTGAAATGAAATCTAAGTCAAATTCCTGGAGGATGACTATCCATCGATTGATATTTCCTCTGATTACCCAATGTGTCAACACATATTGAAATGGATTCACAACGACAATGACGGTGGTCTTGCGAAACATAACATAATGGCAGAACCGTTGGATAGCATGGACGGCTTCCAACACAAGTTTTTCGATATGAGACTAATTGAGTTCTGGTCCAACGAGGCCTTGGCTCAGGTAATAGATCACATATTCTGAGAGAAAATCATCTTCCTGAACTAAGACCATGCCGATGGTTGACTTTTTTGTAGCCAAGTATAATAAGAAATCTTTGTTATAATTGGGTGGCCAAAGAAGAGGGGCAGTTGTGAGGGCATGTTTCAACGATTTAAAGGAGCATTGAGTGGCATCGTCCCAATGAAAAGGAACATCTTTCTTCAGTAAGCGCATAAATCTCTTTGTGATCTCGGCATAGTTGGCGATGAAACGCCTCAAAAAGTTCACCTTTCCTTGTAGACTCTGAAGTTGAAGGATTGTGCATGGGGTAGGCAACTGAACTATTTCCTCAACCTAGAGAGGATTGACCATGATCCCTGTTGTTGACACTATGAAACCTAACAAATTTCTTGATGTTACACAAAAGTTTCATTTGTTTGGATTCAAGTGAATCTGGAAGTAGCGACATCGCTCAAAGATAAGTCGGAGGTGTGTGGGATGATTTGTTCTCTTGCGAGATTGTGATGCTAAATCATCTAAATAGGCTTCAACTATATGATTGACATCATGGAAAGCAAAATACATGGCCTGCTGGAAGGTAGCTCCAACATTTTTGAGACCAAAAGGCATATTACAATAGGCAAATGTACCCCATGGACAAATGAATGTGGTTTTGTACTGGTCTTCAGGTTTGATTTGTATCTGATTATATCTTGAAAAACCATCCATGAAAGAAAAGGCCTCGCAACCTGCACATTCATCAATGATCTAGTCAATGAATGGTGTGGGAAAATTATCTTTTGGACAGGCCTTGTTCAAATCACGGAAGTCCGTACATACACGAATCGTGCCCTATTTCTTGTTGACCAGCACAGGATTTGACACCCATTGGGTCAAATGGATAGGATAGATAAAACCGGCTTTGAGCAGTTTCTCGACTTCACCATTAATGGTTGTTTCTTTCCTGGGATTAACTAGATGAAGCTTCTGCCGAACTGGCTTGGTATCCAGATAAGTTGTGATTTCATGTTCAACTATTTTTAGATCAATGCTTGGAATTTCCTCATAATACCAAGAAAAAACATCGCAAAATTATTTAAATAAGTTTGTGTAGATTTGAATCTCTTCGGGGGAATAGTCAACTCCGACAAAAACATTCTCCACGATGCTAGGGATTCTAGAGATATTAATTGGTATAGTTTCAGCGACAGTTTCCATATTACCCTCGGCATAAGCCTCATGTGTAGCCAAGGGATTGATAGGACAAGAGTTATCTCCAGTCATAGCCAAGGTGAATTCCCCTATTTTGATCCTGCTTAACTCTGGGAGGAAGTATGATCTGTGATGGAGATCATCCCAGGGTTTGTCTAGACTATTCATTGCTTCAATGATTTCTTCGTCTGAGGGCACGAATAATTCTAATGATTCGGTACCAGTGAGGGAACCTTGAGCCCAAATAGGCTCTGGAATCAGATCTAACTCTTGTGCAGGAGTTGGATCAGTGTCAGTTGAAGCTTGTTAAACTAAAGAGTATGCTGCCTCTACCGTGGACAAGGGCATGGACATACCATGGTGCCCTATCCCTTCCATCATGGCCGATGGGGAAGGAAGAATCCACAGATTGTTGAAGTAAGTCATGCGAAACGATGAAACTTGGAAAATCTCAACCTTATGACTGTATGATATGAACTTGACATCGCCTTGAGGAGGCGGGTAATCGAAAGTACCCATCAAATATGGGCACAAACCAACCCCTACGGTTACGACGCCTGATTGGGGATTGTCAATCATCGGGACTGTGGATGCCCCCAATGAAGGGTTCGGTCTGGAGAAGGACAATTGATCAATGGTCATGATCTGACCCTTGTGTGGAAACAACAAGACCCAGAAAATTGTAGCAACCACTGCTTTCATGGCATAGGTCCAACTCCTACCTAAGAAGAGATTGTAGTCGAGGGATGCATCGACTACTTCTACCTCGACGCACACGGTCTTCCCTCCTAACTACACGAGGAAAGAGGGGATGATTCCATGTGGTCGGAATGAACGACCATCAAAAGAGATAAGAAGAGTAGGTGACGGAGACAAAATGGGCTGGCCAATGGCCTTCCAACATGCCAACGACATGATGCATGTCTAGGCGCCCTCATCAAACATCGTGCGGAAAATGTTCCAAGTAAATATTTTCATGGGGTAAACCACTACTATCTGAAATGCTACATGGTAAGGGAGACGAGGTTTTAGGTTAGTGGTATCCAACATGATTGTACCCGGATTACAGGTCTCGACAGATCCTAAAGCGGATAACAAATCTTTCCTCTTGGAAGGGCAGCTCTAGAGGATCTCCAAAGAGGACATCGCACAAGGGGTTTGAGATAAATCCTCCACCACAGAATAGTTTTGGGCAGCCCTTGCATTTGGGTTATGAGAAGATTTCTTGAATTCACATTTTTGGATGCGTGTCATTGTTTCATCGAAAGTCTTCTCAATCTGGAGAGGAAGAGATGGTATTTCAACTTCTTTGCCTTTATCAGAGGTGCTTGGCTTACTGTAGTCATGTGCTCTAGTTTATATAAAATCATCACCTTTCATCATATACACATTCGCGGATGTAGGATTGTTCGAAGATGGAGAGGGTCCTTGACTGCCCCCTTTCGTGCTTGTAGAGGCTTGGGTTAGGTTTTCCCATGTTGGAAAGGATTAGTTAACATTTCAAGTTGTTGCTGTGACACAAACTTTTGGGCCTCTTCAAGCCGAGGGAACTGGTGGGTCGGTTGATCCTCCACGCACATGTTACATGGATACTTCGCCTTCCATTTTTCAGTGTTTCCCCTGCTAGCATTATTAGTGGGTTTCTTATCCCCTTTACCCTTCTTACATTGTTTTTTCTTTCCATCAGATTGTTGTTTGGCCTTCGGATTTGTCGATTGCACACTATGTACATCCAACATTTGGGTAGGGGGAGTAGCCGAAATAGTAGTTTGGCTGGTCTTTGTGTGTTGTATAGACAATTGATGCAATTTTTTTGTTAGTTGTTCAGCAGGCTTGGTTTGTGCTGAACCTACAATACCATCGTCATGTGGTCCAGCTCTCTGTCTGGTTTTATCAAGTATGGTTCGTGGTGCATCTGGAAAAATCTCGTACAACAGACCAGATTGAGAATAAATGAGCTCAAGTTGTTGAGATCTCATGATGGAATCTTCTTCAGAAAACATGCCCAACATTGCGACGTCTTTGGATAGCTAGGGGACCAAAGACTTAAGGAACCACTCAAGCAGGAATGTTGGTGGGACTGGGACCTTAATCAAACTCTTTCAGTATCTCCATTCTCGTATGTGATCAGAGATATGGTCCTCTATGGTCTGTTCAAAATTCGCCAGCAATTATGTGACGTCGTCGTATCTCACAGGTAATTAGAAATGGTTTAGGAATGTCATTGCCAATTTGTCGAAGGAATAATATCTCGAGCGGTCAAGCTCGATGTACCATTTCACAGCACTCCCAATTAGAGAGCGTTGAAACAATCGCAATTGTACGGAGTCGTCTTTCAACGAATTAGATGAGCACCAAAGATGGAATGTGGTCACATGATCCCATGGATCTTTGTTAATCTTGGCTTCGAACTTTGGTATGTCCGAAGGCAATTTCATCAGCATAGGGGGCCAACATGGATCATGATATATGGGGTCATTCAACAATCTTATCAAGTCTGGAAAATGTAAGGTTGCCAAGAAGGGTGGCTTTGGTTGGTGTTGCTGATAACCATGCAAAAAGGGGTCTGGAGTTTAACTGGCACCAGGTTTCTAGGAAAAGTTGGGTTGCTCGCCTGGGTTTTGGTAAAAACCATGGCCATGACCAGCGTATGGATTTTGTGTGTGAGGAGACATCATCGGCTGATTTCTGAAATAGGACGTAGATGGTTGGGCATGCATTACATTTGGAGGAATTTGGGAAGGATTTCCCCATGCCGATCCCATGGGCATAGGCATAACACCTTGTCTGGGGTTCCATTGGTTGTGAAAATAATTTCCCCAGATCGACATTCCTGACGAGGGAACTGATCCTTGCCAAGAATTCCAAGGTCCTGATGCTGAAGAAGTTCCTGGGTTTGCCCCCTGTGAAGGAATAGTACCCTACATAGGGTTAGGTTGGCCATAACCAAGGTTACCCCCGGTCGGGAAAGTAGTTGATGAGAAAGCGTTGTTACTAAATGCACCGAACAAAGAAAATGGTGTCGACCCTACCGACATATTATGAGAAGGTGGTCCTTGACTCCCTACTCCAAGTGAACTATGGTGTGTTTGGACCGATGGATTGTTGGTGGGTACCACCGAGTGAAGGGGATGAAGGAGGTATATGACCTCCCCCATAAGGGAAAGCATTAAAAGGAGCTGAAGTTCCCCCCATGGGTCCTTGCATGGGAGTGTTAGAGCTCCCTGCCCCCAGACCTAAATTCTGTAAAGTGGAGTAAGATAGTACAGGGTTGGTACCTATGATAGGCATCCCGTATGAGAATGGAGGGCTTGTCGCACTCTTCATGAAAGGAGAAGTGGTCATCGCCAAATACGGGATCGAACCACCGCTTGAGGTAGAGGAAGTCGAGACCATGGTGGCTCGGACCGACGACGATGGGGTAGGAGGTGGAACACCCACTATGACGATGACCATGGCAGGAATATCAGGATTCCCAGAAGAAGAGACAGGATTTGCCTCCATTACCATCCACTTTAAAAATGTCTAAAGGTATTTTAACAAAGGTTAGTCAGGTGTGTTTTCCGGTGACCCGGTCGCTTCAAACGACCCTTGTTAGTGTATCTTCCGCCTTAGTGGTGGCGAGGGTAGCTCCAGTGTAACCGGTGGTAGGCCAAGAAGCCTTCGTGACCGATGGAGCTCATGATCCTCCACTATGTGAGAATATCAAAGACACACTAGGGATTTCTATTCGTTCAAAAACAACACACACTAGAAAAGTTCCTACAAGATAAAACAAGCAAACACTAAACTAGTTGGAAGAACAGTTACAACAACCAACACTAGAGAAACTTACCGGTGCAAGTGAAACTCGAACACGAAAGCACCCTCCGAGTATACTCTGTAAAGCATGGCCTGATGTTTGTCCTAGGTACCGTGGTATACCCCCGTAGTCACCTATGTATGTTTCTAAAAATGATAGGAAACTAAGTTGCCAGTGCGCGAAACAGTCACCAAGTGGGTACAGTCGATAGTCAGATAGACCACAATGAGCAGGGTATCTAGCCTGAAACCTGTCAAGGGCATCAAAAGAAAGTGGTATGAAAGAAAACTGAGGACCTCGAATAGATTCGAGACCCACAAAGCTATGTGGAAAATGAAATCATTGGAATCCCAAGACAAGCCCTCTATATGTGTTCTCCACTACGATTGGTTCGTCTTTGGAGTGGTTATCTCCACTACCTTTCTATACATGACCTCATGTTTAGCCCCTGTGTTAGAGGTGGGTCCCAGATAACTTTCACGATACTGGACTTTTAACACTCCCTAGCTCAGACTCCAATGTTTGATTTAATGGCCTTGAAGAATTTCCTCTCCAACCTAATTCAAGGCCCTAACCCTAAACTAGTTGGTTGACCCTACAAACATAAAAAGTCTAATTAATTTTAGATTTAGTGTTAATTTTTATGGCTTGTCTTAATTCAAAGGTTATGAAAGTGAAACTAGTGATGTTTGAAAGTTGAAAGAAAAGATAAACATAAAGCAAGAAACAAAACACTTCTTGACAACTTTAGATTTGCTCTTTTAAATTCTTTAACCAACTTTTCAAAAAATAAAATTTGCTAAGATCTTTGAACAACAAACTCGAAATAGGATTTCACTCGACTACGAGCTACTTATCGTCTAAGTAAACCTTCAAGAGCTTATGAAATCAATGACTTTTCTTGGTTACTAATGCAAACCAACAACTATTTAACCAAACAAAGAAATATTTTTTTTTTTTTTTATTTGAATTCATACAAAGAAAAAGGAAAAATATCAACAAGTAAAGAACATGAAAACCGATGGCCTAAGCACAGATCGCAAAGAGTCACTCTAAAAGTAACACACAAGCAGATTAAAAAGGACTCTCAGACTTATCTAAAAACCCTATGAAAGGAAAAACCTGAGGAAGCTTCTTAATGAAAAAAGAAGCTATTGCTGTGATCAAACCTAAGCTACCGAATGCTATGACAGAGACCAAAAAACCTGAGAGGGATAAATTATTGACAAAGAAAAGGATGACTGCCTCTCCTTAAACAAAAAATTTCTCAATAGGCATGCTGCTGACAGTTCAATAGCCAGCGTGTGCACACGAGTTGTGTAACGTCAGGGCGCGTGTACACGTGTGCAGACCTTATGTAGGCCGCGTGTACTTCTGAAACTCTCAAAAATGAAAAGAAAAACAATCAGGCACTGGCAGAGACTAGTGGTACTGAGGACCAGAATCTCTTGAAGACTCAGAAACTCACTTTGACAGAAAAAAGAAAACAATTCCAAGAAAATTTCATAGAACAAACCAATCTGAGGTGGAACCTAAGCTATAAACTACAAACAACAAAGACTAGAATGAGTTCCAAAAAACCCCGGAGAAGGATTACTTCTGACAGGGCAGAGGATGACTGCCTCCCTAAAAGAAATCTTCTGAAATCATACATGTGACTGACACTTCCTCAACTAACGTGTACACGTGGGCTGTGTGAAGGTAGGGCGCGGGTACACGCATGCAGACCTTATACAGGTTGCATGTACCTTTGTGGGTCCCGTAAAAAAAATGCATTCAAGCAAAGAAACAGAGATAACTGGTATGGAAGACCAGAATCTCTGTTAGCTCAGACTTTTGCAGAAACTTTAAAAACAAGAGATGAAACCAGTGTTTAAAAATACCCAAGAAAATAATATTTCGAGAAACCTTAGAGTTCCCCAGTATGGTCGCCAATTCTGTTGTGAGTGGGAAATCCCTCTACGGACTAGCACTTAGGGTTTTATCATGCATACAGAAAAGACCTAAAGATTCCTACTTTTTTACCGTCATCCCGGACCTAATCCCCATTATTCTTAAGAAAATACGTAGTTAAGAAGATCAAGTGAACATACCTTATTTATGGCATTTGATATCGATCCCTCTTCATGCTTGGTCACTCTTTGACTACAACTCTCCTCCCAAGGATGACCTGCATTCACAAAATATAAACAAAGAACTCCACATGCATTTGATCTACAGATTAATGGATTAGAGATTTAATCAACATATACACAATAAACAATGAAAACCTCATATGGCGGGAAGGGAAAAGTACTTCTTTATTATTAACTTCACTAAAGCAACTTACAATGATGAAGTCAACCACTGCTCCATGAACCTGGTCCTGGGATCCTCTTCAACTGTCCTCCAACTTCTTTTCTCTATACTTCTCTTTGCACAAGGATGGCTAAAGGTTGGGACAA
>SNQJ01S0028362.1:48941-61009 GCA_010110895.2 Picea sitchensis
TACTTCTCTTTGCACAAGGATGGCTAAAGGTTGGGACAAGGGGAATTCTCAATTGGGTATAATCTCTTTACTATGATTTTCCTCCTTTCAAATGGGACCCCTACCCCTTCTTTTATAGGCTAGAACGAGCTAGGCATTTGTTTGAATGACCGGCCATGCATGGCCGAAAGGTTTAGTTAACTTTCCCAAAGTTGTGTGTTCCGTCAGCAACTTTCCTTTTTTCGTGCTTTTGTAGGTACACGCGGGTTGTATTGGGGCAGATAGCATGTACACACTTGTAGTAATGGAGCAGGGCACGTGGGCCTTTATAAAGGGGGTTTTTAAGAAGAGTTGTTCAATGGTGTTTTGGCAAAGAAGGAATCTGAGATGGATTGATGCCAGGTAAGTATGTTTGGTGCCATTTAGGGTTATAACACCTACAAATTCTATAGCCCACTTATCAAATACTTGCAAGGTAACATGTGGATTTAAAGGCATTTCATCTCTCCTTGATGAGTTTCCTACTCTCTTACATACATCACATGAATCGTAGTACTCCTTAGCATATTTTTGAAGTATGGGCCACCGAATCCCTGTGCACAAAATATTTTGTGCATTCGCTTTACCTACATAATGTCCTCCTACAATCTCATCATGTGCTTTTGCAAGTATCATCGATATTTCATGTTCCAACACACAAGGTCTCAATATTTTGTTGGCACCCAACTTGTATAAATTCCCTACAATCAATATATAGTCTTCCTCTTTTAGTAGCAATTGTTTCTTCTGCACGACTGTCATCTCTAATGGATCCATTCACGTACTTAAAAAATGTACAATGTCAGATTACTAAGAGGGGGGGTTAATCAATAATACAACAATCTAATCATTTTTAACCATAGTATGTAAGTGTTATTTATCTTTATGATCAATATACCATTATCATTCAACAAGTGCAGAGTAAATAAAACATGAACACTGAACAATGAACAACCATACACATACACAATACACTAGTATTTTTACGTGGAAACCCAATGTGGGAGAAAACCACATAACATTTTTTCTTATGTGTCATTAAGAATTACATTCATTAGATGTACCAACTTCCTTTGTTCTCCAGCTACAATTGAAAGGAGGCTCTGACCCCCTATATTTCCAGGCTACAACCTAAGGTAAGCTCCAACTCCCCAATTCTCTGGTTACAACCAGAACAAGGCTACAACCCCCTATGTTCTCCGGATACAACTAGAAGGTGGACAAAAACCATCTATCTTTGCCCCATCCTATTTCCCTAAAATATAAATGTCAAATGATCAAACCACTACCACACTATCACTATGAGGTATACCACTATAAACCTATACCATCATGTACCATTGACCTGTAACAAGCATTTGTCATTGACTTGTCATCAACCTCTACCTGTACTCATCCTGTACCAATAAAAACCAATAGGTACACGACCTATATATACTGTAGCGCACGTATGTACGTGCCCTTTATATACCACAGCCAGTGTATGTACGCTCCTTGTCTATACTACAACCTGCATACACCTTCATAAAACTAGGGTTTTCACTTTCTCTAAAACTTCAAACACTTTTCTACCTCTATCACTTCAACCTACAACCTTTCATTGCATCTTATCTATATTTGTATCTTGTGCATACATCATCTTATATATCCCTTAACCAAGTTCATATATATCTCTCTAGTCATGTGCCATACATGTGTTTATAATCATGAACAAGTGTAATAACCCTCATATGGACAAGACATCAAAACCTCACCGATATGTAGCTTCACACTACACCAACAAAATCAAAACCACTTCATAACCACAAGATCTCAACCATGTACCACAAAACTCCTCAACCATATACCAAGAAATACAATATGTGCCTTAACACTAATAAGATATACCAATGATAAATATCAAGCATATGAGAATTGTATTTATGTAGATATGGCTTATACAGTAAGTTCCATACAACCAATATCCTATCTAGGGAAAAACCTCTAACCCCCATAACCATAACCCATGTAGACAACAATATCCAACTACTCATAGAAATGGGACATACCTTTTGAACCTATAGATAGATTTGGTGTACCTGAACACTGTAGACCTTCCTGGGAGCTTGATTTCAGACTCTAGAGACCTGACATCTTCATCTCCTCAATTTTTCATGGACCTTCCCACATGTATGTTCCCTATTATACTGCCATCCCACATATGTACATGTCCTTCTCTGCTGCAGCCTGTGTACACCTCAAAAACTAGGTTTTTTTCAGTATTTCTGCAATTCTGGAACTTTCACCATCAACCCTTCATCCTACCTCAGACTGGCGTAACTTTAGATGTATCAATGAGTACTTACAATAAAAATTACATAATAATAGATATTCAATGTTCTCAATAAGTTCTAATAGGATATCCTTTATCGCTTATTTATACTTCCATGTAGCCTCATTAAGGGGTTACCTTCTAACCAACTTAACCCAGTTTCCTTCTTTTGGGGCTAACCCACTTCTAGCCACTTTTCCACTTGTAACCACTTTATCCAAAAATAGTAAACTCTCCACTTATAGTTGAAAATGATTTATATTTTAATTGTTTTCTTATTGCAACAACTTAACCCATGATTAAATCCTAGTTTCACCCACTTAACTAGTCAACTTCTTCTAGGAGATTCTAGAATAATTTGACTTCTTTGACCTTCTAGATAATTCATGAGGGTGATCCAACTTCACAAGTTCATAACTCTTTAATCGTGAGGATTTATTTGGCATTCCAAATATCACCGTAAATGGAATGACATGTACTATCCATCTAGAATAGTCTTACCTGTAAATATACTAATACTCATACCATTATACATCAAAAAAAATTAAGTCCCTTAACCATATTGTTGGGGCTACCAAAAGTTTCTATCGTACTTGCTTCAAGGGTTGAAATCAATGAAAAACAACCCAATTAATCAATAATATCCCCCTTTGGCATTGATGGACACACTCTGATGCAATAATGTAGTCATACTTCTCATGCCTCAGTTCTCTCTCTCCAAGAATCTAACCCTCTATCCATGCATTTGATGAATCTCTCCCCCTTTGACTTCAATGGAAAAGGTAACTTCCCATCGGGGTTGCTCCCCCTGGCTGAAATATTCCTGAAACTTCTCCCCCAAACTGAATTATCCTCTTAATGGTGCTTCCTCATGTAAATATAAGACATAAAAGATAAGCATTCAAAATCATTCATTTTGGAGTAGAAATTACTCTGAGCCTCTGTCGAAGATACTCAAAAGCTTCTCTTGGAAGGGGTTTTGTAAATACATATGCAACTTGTTCTTTTGTTCCCACATATTCAACTATGATAATCTTCTCTGCAACATGTTCCCGTAGAAAGTGATACTTGATTGGAATGTGCTTCATCTTGTAGTGAATTTCTAGATTCTTTGAGATACTGATGGCTCTTGTATTATCACAGTATATCTAAATGGGCTCATCATACTCAAACTCTATATTTGTCAGAGTTTGTTTCATCCATAGAACATGTGTACAACATGATGTTGATGCAATATACTCTACTTCAGTTGTAGACAACGATATTGATGATTGTTTCTTTCTTAGCCAAGATACCAAACACTCACCCAAGTAGAACGTTGCTCCACTTGTACTTCTTAGACCATAAATGCAACCTTCCCAATCTGAATCTGTGTAGGAAATAAGTGATAGATCCTTACCTTTTTGATACAATAATCCAAACTCTTATGTACCCTTGATATATATGAATATCCTCTTTCCTGCTAGAACATGTGATTCCCTTAGTGTTGCTTTAAATCATGCCACCTGTCCAACTGGATGCATTACATATGGTCTATATGTTGTCACATAAAGTAAGTTCTCGATCATTGATTTGTACTGCCTCTGATCTATAGACTTTGAATCATCTACTTAACTTGTAACTGGTTTGCATAGGAGTATTGACTGGTTTTCAATCTTTCATTCCAAACCTCTTTAGCATTTCTCTCCTATACTTGGTTTGAGAAATAAAAATGCCTTGATTTATTTGACATATCTAAATATCCAGAAAGAAGGATAGTTCTCCAATTAATGACATTTCAAATTCATTTTTCATATCCTTTGCAAATTTTTGTCTCAACCTGTCATCATCACTTCCAAAAATAATAACATCAACATAAAATTCAATTAATAAAATACTATCTTGAGTTACCTTGATGTAGAGGTTGTTGTCTGCATTTACTTTACTGAACCATTTCTATTGTAAGTATCTATATAATATGGAATACCATTCTTTTGGGGGATATGTGAGACCATACAAGGTCTTCTTCAACCTGCAAACATAATCTTCATTCTCTGACAATTGGAATTCTCTTGGTTGCTCAATGTAGACTTCTTCTTCTTGTTCCCCATTCAAAAAGTTTGATTTCATTTCCATATGATACCCATTAATACTATTGGAGAATGAATAATCTAGTATTGATCTAGGTCAATATTGGTGGCCACCCACCTATTCCAATTGGCTCAAAACTATCTTCTAGCAACTTACTATTTTTAGCAGTTTTTTGGTTCCTAAACTTATGGGGCCATTTTGAGGGCCTAAATGAAGTTTTTTAGGATATATAACCTCAATGATTTTCAAAGGCTTATATTTATACCCAAAAATGAATCTCCTTGATGATACCTTTCCAACGAGCTATCGTGCACCCCAAATGGAAATTGTATGCCAAAGTTATGCCCCTGGGAAGTTGATACACCAAACTACCCAAAATGGGATCCACAAAAATGTTGACTTTTCATCTTCCGAGGTAAGGGTTTTACCTTTTTAACCTAAATAAAATCCAAAACCCTAACCCTAGAAGATGAAGAGTCAACAATTTTGTGGATCCCGTTTTGGATAGTTTGTTGTATCAACTTCTCATGGGCGTAACTTTAGCATATGTTCTCTGTTTGGGGAACACCATAGATCGTTGGAAAGGTATCATCGAGGAGATTAATTTTGGGGGATAAATTAGAGACTTGGAAATCATTGAGGTTATGGATCCCTAAAAAAATCATTTAGGCCCTCAAATGGCCAAGGAAGTTTAGGAATCGAAAAACTGCTAAAAATAGTAGGTTGCCAGAAGACTATTTTGATTCAGTTGGAATAGGTGGGTGGCCACGGATATCCACTTGGAGGAAGGATAAATCTGATTTCTACAATTCTCGCAATTAGGGCACACATCTCTTCAAATTCTATACCTTCAACCTATGTGTATCCCTTACATACCAATCTAGCTTTGTTCCTGGTAACCTGCCCATCTTCATTCAATTTATTTCGGAAGACCCACTTTGTGTCGATCACATTCTTGTTCCTTTATCTTGGAACCAATTACCAAGTTTCATTCTTCTCTATCTGATCCAACTATTCATCCATGACCTTTATCCATAATTCCTCCTTCCTGGCTTCTTCAAAACTATTTGGTTCAATCAAAGATAAGAGTGTTAGGTGCAATTGTTCTCGTTAATGAGTTCTTCTTCTAGTTTCAACTCCTACATATTTTTTCCCGATAATATGATATGAGGGATGATTATTCTATATTTGTTTGTTGGGTGTATTTGGAGGTACTTCATATTCTTTCTCTTCTACTTCTATATGATCTTCTTCATCTTCCCCTTTTTCTACTTCTGCATCCTTTGCTTCTTCTTTGCGAACAGTTTCCACTGACTCCTTTTCTTATTATTTTATTTTCCATCCACCTGTATCCTCAACTGCCACATTGATTCTTTCCAAAACTTTGTTGAGCCTTATATTGAAACATTTGTATCCTTTCCTTGTAGTCGAGTACCCAACAAGTATGACTTTGTCCACATGAGAATCAAACTTTTCCATTATGCCATCTTCTCTTTTGATGTAGCATTTTCTTCCAAAAACTATGAAGTGCTTCACATTCACTGGTATTCCTTTCCATAGCTTGTAGGGAGTTTTTATCACTGTTGTTTATAAGAATTACTTTGTTTTGAATGTGAAATTTTGTATTTACTGCATGTGTCCAAAATACATCTATCAACTTGGAATCCATTAACATTGTTCAATCCATTTCATATATTGTCCTATTATTCCTTTCGGCAACTCCATTATGTTGAGGTGTTGTAGCAATGGATAATTTTCTTTTTATTCCATGCTTGTTGCATAAATCCATAAATTCCTTTGAAGTAAACTCTCCTCCACTACCATATCTCAAACATTTGATTTTGGAATCCATTTCATTTTCAATGATTTCCTTTTATACCTTGAAGTTCTCGAAATATTCTAATTTTTTTCTAAGAAAACAAACTGCAATCATCCTTGTATAATCATCAACCAATAACATAAAATATTTCTCACCTTTTAAACCCTTTGTTCTAGTTGGCCCAACTAGATCAATATGCACAATTTCTAGTGGTCTTGTTGTGGAATATTCCTTTGATTTGAACTTGGTCTTTGTTTTCTTTCCTTGTTGACAATGCTTGCATAAAGTGTTGGTTGGCTTTGTGATCTAGGACATTTCTCTGACTTCTTCCTTTTTGTTTACTTTGAAAAGGTTATCAAATTTTATGTGACCCATTCTTTTGTGCCATAGCCAAACTTCTTCTTCCTTTCCTATACAACATTTTTCATTTCCAATTTCACTTAATATATATATATATATGTTGCTTGAAGTTATTACAGTTGTTGCAACCAATCTATGTCAACCTGGTTTTCTTATCTCACACTTTTGTCAATCAAACACAAGTTTGTGACCTTGGTCACACATTTGACTTACACTTAGAATATTATGTTTCATATCTTCTACTAGTAGAACATTTTCTTCCTTGGTATCCTTGTTTCCAATTTTGACTGTCCCTCTTCCAATGATTCTAGTTGAGTCATTGTTTCCAAAAGAGACTGATCCATCTCTTTCCTTTCTCAATGTTAGAAACTCGTCCTCATCACTTTTCATATTCTTTGAGCAACCACTATCAACATACCAACCACGTTTCTTATGTTTATATTGTAAAGTGAGTGTGCATTCTTCATTATTATATTGATTATGCTTTCTTATCCATATTATTTGTTGAGGTTCCTATCTATGATTGTTGTTAGTATGTTGTGATTCTCTAGTAGAGACTATCATTCTATAATATTTGGTCATTTGTCCAAAATTCTTGCACTTGTAGCATTCCACTTCAGTGCTCAAGGATTCAAACCAGGGATGATTTTAAGGACGGAAATTTATTTTAAAATGTAGAAACCTTGGCGAATCTTACTAATCCTTCATATTCCAACTATAAATGTTTGGCGATATTTTTGAAAAAATAATAAAATTTCTAAGGACTTTCTACAGTTTTTATAATTTTTTGGCGATTTTTAAGTTAAAATAATTGTATCCTATAGAATTTGGGCGAATCATTTTTAAAATAGAGAATCTTGTTTTTGGAAAAACCATGGAAAATTAGCCCATGAGGGAAATTTAGCGCCTAAAATCATCCCTGAAATTTCAAACCTTTTGTATCTTTTTCTCTGTGTTTCACTAGGCCTTCTTGGATAACGATTTTGTGCATGATTTTAAAATTTGTTTATGTTTTTTCTATTTTCTCTACAATTTACAACTTATGTCCAAAAGTAGTACATGCATAAGAGAAACCAAAGAAAATAGTTTGATACCTAGGAGTTGAAGATCTTCTGAAAGAAGTTACTCTTTTGAACCCTTCTTCTCCTTGAGGCTTGTTTGTTTCTGACTATCGTTGACTCTGAAATATGAATCTTCTGGGTGGAGGCGTGTCTGTGTGATCTTCCTTGTAAAACTTATTTTTTCCTTTGACTGTCTCTACATATCTTCTTGGATACGTTTCTTGATCTTTTGTTTTGGAGCTTGATCCATTTTTTGTTTGATTGTATCCAAGTCTAGACTTATCACGATTTTCCTTTTACTGCTAATAATATCATCCAAGACTTATGAGTTGTTATGCATGTTTTTATTTTGAATATATTTTCTTAATGTGACAATCTGTGCTTCCAAACTTCCAATGATCCTATATCTTTATTCTAACCATTCTTTGAGTTATTCTTCAATTATTTTGTCTTCTTCAACTTGAATTTTTAATTTAGTGATCATTTTTTGTAGTTCTTCAGAGTTGGAACTTTGATATTCCTCTTTTCTTTTTTGTTCTTCCTGTAGTGGCTTGTTTTTCTTCTTTTCCATTTTTATAACTTCTATGGCACTCAACAATTCTTCTATGTAGTCAACTTATGCCTCTTCATACTTTTATTTAGTTCCTTCTTCATCGAATTCTTCTACTGCCATGAATAGAACCCTTTCTATCTCACTTCCACTTTCTTCATCTTCATCTGATGAGGTGTTATCGTCTTTTGTGCAAAATATTTTCTTGAAGAATTTATTTTTGGTTTTCTTTCCTTTGTACATTTTTTTTCTATTTGAATCATCTTCTTCATTTCTTTTCTTTTTCTTATGGGAACACTTTTTAGCAAAGTGACCAATACCATCACAATAAAAACAAATAAATGGAAGAGTATCTATGTATTTTTCGTTGGTTCCCTTTTTCAGTCTTCTGACAAAGTTGGATACTTCTTCATCGTCTTCTAAGATGTCACTATTGCTTCTATCTTCTTTTTCCTTTTTCTTTCCCTTTTTCTTTGATTTCTTGGGTGCTTTGAATGTTGCTTCTTTTGTAGTTGGATTCCCCTACTGAGTTCTCATTTCATAGGCTGTGAAAATTCCATGTAGTTCATCCATGCTTGTTGAGTCCAGATATGTTATTTCTTCTAGTGCTGAGATATTAGGATCAAATCTCATTGGAATAGATCTTAGTACCTTTTGAACATTTATAGATTCATAAACTTCTTCTCCCAATCCTCTTATTACATTCACTATTTCATCAACTCATAAGAAGTAAGCTGCAATATTTTCATTTTCCTTCATCTTTAGCTATTTGAATTGACCTCTGTAAGTTTGAAGATTTGTTGCCTTGAATTTTGCATCTCCTTTATAAACATTCTAAATTTTGTCCCAAATATCCATTGTGGATCTGCAATGCATAACTTTGACATATACTGAGTCACCAAGACCATTCAAAAGTGCATATTTAGATTGATTTTCTTTATGTTCTCATTTGTTGGTAGAACTGTTGGTTCTTTATATCCATCTACAACTGATTGCCAAACCTCAAATCCATGTGCTTGTACATATTTTTTTCATCCTTTTTCTCCATAATTAATAGTTGTGTCCATCAAACTGTGGTATTCCATTTTTATACATATTGTTTCTCTTCATGATCTACCTTTCAGTGGTTAAACTGATTTCTGAAAGAACCCGCGTCTGATTCTAATTGTTGGATTACTGAGAGGCGGGGTGAATCGGTAATACAGAAATCTAATCCTTTTTAAACATAGTATGTAAGTGTTATTTATCTTTATGATCAATATACCATTATCATTCAACAAGTGAAAAGTAAATAAACCATGAACAATGAACAATCATACAAAAAAATAGTACACCAGTATTTTTACGTGGAAACCCAATGTGGGAGAAAAACGCAAAATGTTTTTTCCTATATGTCTTTAAGAATTACATTCATTGGAAGCACAAACTTCCTTTGTTCTCTAGCTGCAACTAGAAGGAGGCTCTGACCTCCTATATTTTTAGGCAACAACCTGAGGGAAGTTGCAACTCCCCAATTCTTTGGCTACAACTAGAAGGATGCTACAACCCCCTATGTTCTCCAGCTAAAACTGGAAGGTGGATACAACCACCTATCCTTGCCCCGTCCTACCACCCTAAAATATAACTGTCAAATGAAGAAACCACTACCACACTGTCATTGTGAGCTATACCACTGTAAACCTATACCAACATGTACCATTGACTTATAACCAACCTGTGCTACTGACATGTGATCAACCTATACATGTACTCAACCTATACCAACAAAACCTAATAGATATGTGACTTGTATATAATTCATCTTGCATATGTATATGCCCTGTCTATACTGCAACTTTTGTATGTACGTGCCTTGTCTATACTATAGAATGCATACACCTTCAGAAAACTAGGGTTTTCACATTCTCTGAAAATTCAAACAGTTTGTTTCCTTTGTCACTTCAACCTGCAACCTATCACTATGTATTATATTGATCCAAAAAGGATCCAAAGAAGGCTAAGAACAACTTAGAACTCAAAGAGGAAACTCAGGCTGCTCATAATGGTTTTAGTAGACAGAGAAAGGGAAAAAATTAAAAGTTCCCAAAACTCAGTGAAAATTACATGATCGCGAAGAGCACGTCGCAAGATTTCTAATGGAACAAACGACTCGTCAAATGGAGTTATGGATTGAAAGATATTCACGGTCAAATTTTGGTCAACCTAGCCCAGTCAACAGGGGATGAGTTAGCATCCGTACTGTTGACGTCAACATCCATACATAACATGGAAGGAGTAGGAAGGTGACACATGGCATGATGAAATCAACATGATGTCATCATGATGATGTGGTATCACCAGAGGATAACACATGTCACCCAGTTTTGGCATTTTTTGACCGAACCGTGGACCAATTGGATCATGCCACGTGGCTTCCGTACAATCCATATGATGATATGGCGTGATGAATTGGTAGGTGGTAGCATGGACCAGTGAGGGAACACCACGTGGCCCAATTAGAGGCTTCCATGTGGCAGGAGGGAAATGCCCTAGGACAACTCGTGAACAAAAATTTGGAAAAAAATGGTTGACGGGTCTGCCAAATCTGGCGAACCACGCCAACCCTAGCCACAGTTATATCATTTGGATACGATTCTGGAGACACCACTAAACTTGGAGGAATGGTCACATTATATATATATCATATAAAAAATACAAATCCAAAAGGGGAGTCTACGGGGTTTGACCCTGGGACCTCTGCTCACATGTACGCCTTAACGAATCTGCCCTAACCAATAGGTTGTGAGTGTTACATAGTAACCAATGCCTGAATTAATTATCAAATGTTTCATTTTTCCAGACACCGAAGGGAGGTGCATAGATCGTATGACCATCCAGACACACATTTCTATGCAAGTATAGTCATTATTGCAAGTTGCAGATGGCACAAAAATCGAGATGAATTTATTCTTGGGCCTGGGAGTGCCAGAGTTGGATCGATGCATGGAGAAAGTTATTTTTGGGTAATTATATGCCATGAATTCAGTGGTGTTGTTTGTTTTCTGATCTGAGCATTATTTCTGAAGCTTGATTTCAGAATGAGGTATACTTATGTATTTTGCCAAATTCTTTTGTTGAGTTAATCAACGAGCCTACCCATTTGAGAGCAGGACCCGAAGATGTAGTCCACCAGGGATGAACTCCGTTATCAAGTTTTTTTGTTCATATATGATGCTTATGTCTCTTCATTTTTTATCTTTTCCTTCTTTAATGGTGCACCTTAATTTATTTTCATTTAATGCAATTCTTTATAAGTCATGATGAAAAGATCCTGGATCATGTTGGTATCAGAGCAATCATCTTTGAATTGAATTGTTGAGTGTGGATTCTTAATAGGGCCAAGCATAAGCAGGGTGAAGGAACTCTTAATACTTTCAATCCTGAAGGTGTTCGTGCATCCTGAAGGAATAAAATGGCAGAAGACAAGTCACTAGTACATATTGTAAAAATTTCGACGTTTTATTTGCGGCGTTATGGACAAAATTGTCCATATTGTCGCAAAATAGAGGAAATTTATAAATAAAAAAATCATATTGCCCGATAACATCGGTCTTGCCATGTTGATGCCTCTCTTTCCATGTTAACATCGGTCTTGCCACGCTAACTTCTCTCTTGCCACGTTTTCCATTGGAATGTCTCTCTTTCCATGTTTTCCACTGGAACGTCTCTCTTGCCATGTTTGTGAATATGTATGTCACAATTGCGACATTTTAGAAACTAGGTTTTCCCCTCCAACGGTCACCTTAGTATGTTCACCAAGTCAAAATACCAACGGTCACTTAGGACTTTTTTACGTCGGAATTGCGACGTTACAAAATCTATAAATATGTTGCATTTGAC